>JAHZNG010001004.1:0-11166 GCA_027744375.1 Orchesellides sinensis
GAACAAGTAAAAAAGCTGAGATTAAAAATGATGATGCGTGATATAATATAAAAAAAGAGGTAACAATGATGATCACTTGGTAATTATAAAGAATGGCTCCATGCAAAGTTGAAGTGTTCGAGTGAGCAAACCTCAAGTTAAAAACATGCATGACCATTTGTAATTTCTTAGCTTTCTGTGGGATTTATTTGTTCGAGGTCTGTGGTACAGAACATGTTAACAGAACAGACTTGATCATCTTTTAATTTGCTTTCCCATGGGAATATGTATGTATTGCGTAACCAACCTATGAAGAGCTGCTTTGATTTTCACAAATGTAATAATGATATATGAGAGAATGTACAGAGAAAATAGTCAATATTTATTTCAAGAGAAAAGCCCTTCCCTAATTTAACCGTAAATTGACTGAAATCAAGTTTGTGAAGGAAATAGCATATTACATACAGTTAACTATATTATCCACTGTGGCTTGGCTCTGTGGTACATTTTGAGGGGGACATTCTACACAAAAATTGTATTACCTTTTGAAAAAACTCATTCGTTTTATACCATTTCGATTTTAATCACGAGAGTCAACTGTGGACTGTGTCTAACAGTCAAGATATTATTATACTTGCCATGATGTAAAAGCCAACTCTTTTCTTTCACTTACTGTAAAACGGTTTTCATTCTTCTTTGTAAGTCAACTTCCTAATATTTTCGATAATCGATACTTAAAATTTTTAACCACATAACATGACATATGTATATATATACCAATTTAAAAATAACAACCGTCATTATCTCTATATTACAAAAAAAAACTACAAGATCGAAAAATCTCTCACAGATTTACAATTATTTAGGTTCAAGTCGATTATTTTTTTCTCATTTCATCCCAAAATCCTCTCTGACTGGCTGTTGAACATTACAGAAGAGGAGGAAAGACCTTGAGGGGCTCTCGAGAAACCAGCCAACCATATCAAAATATCCTTTTCGATTTTTTACATCTCTTCTCTCATCCCAACTTTATTCCAGATAGCACTATCCTTTTCGATAAAGTTTTTAAATTGGACTTTAGGATTCCAACACGCCCTGACTGAAAAACAAATCAGTGTAATCCTTTATAATCCTTTAAACGTGAAAACCTCTTTACGATGTACGAGACACAGACAAGATGAGCAAGTTGTTGCCTAAAACCCCCACATCCCATCCCTCATTTCTCACTCACCAACCCCACTCCACATCACATATCATTCTTTCAAAACTATTCTAATTATAATAATAATTTCAACCCTTTAATGACACCTTCTCACACACCCGCATTCTAAAAACCCCTTTAATTGTTCCAACATCTAATCAACACCCTCTAATTTTTGCATACGACCAAAACCAAGCTAACCCATTTCATACCTAACCTACCGCGCCATCTAACGCTTAATAACTAAAGCACACACCAAAACAACCAAAGATTCCGCGGGAAACTAACAATGTTTTGTGTATACCTTGTACTCCACACAACACATTTTTTAGTCAGTTGGTATGCTAATTTTAGAAATACGTCATGCAAAACCTACATCATTTCATTTATACTACGTTGTTTACTTGTGCGCCTTCCTTCTCTTTTTTATTAATAGAGCAACAAGCTAATACATTATTTGGTTTCTTGTGGTAAAAATACAATGTGCCTCAATATTTTTATATGTAAAGTGACAGTAGCTTGGTTGTTGGTTAGATTTAATGTACATTGTGATTTGTTGACGTGTGTGACGTGGTGTGAATTAGTTTGTGTTTGTCGTTAACAACACGCTAACAACAAGACAGCAAAACGACAAATAAAAAAGAGACAAGTGGGAAGCAAGTTAGGATGAGGTGTTTGGGTGTCCGGTGTCTAAAAAAGAGAAGAGAGGTTTTAGTTAGTATGCCGTAGTTGTGGCGTGACGGTGTTAATTAATAAAAGAGAAAAGACGTTAAGAATTTTTTAATTTTTTAACTGACTAGTTTTAAAGATAACAATTTAGTATGAGGTGATTTTTTAATTGAAGAAGGTATAAATGTAGAATTTTAAGGATCGCAAAAGGTCGCAAAGTATTTTAAGGGTTTTAATGAAGCAGCTAATTTGACTTGTGTTGTGAATAGAATATATATTTTTGGGGTGGAAATTAGGGTAGGTAAGGTTAGGGAAGTTTGACGAGGGTTTTGTAAGTATATTTTTAATTGGAAATTTAGGTTAAATTGTGTAGATGAGTGTGATGAGGGGTCAGGCTACTAGTACGAATAAGTCGTGTGCAAAACATGAAATTATGGGATCCCAAAAAAGACTGTGTTACTTTTATGTGGTCATTCCACCTGAAGATCAGGCGATTTCGAGAGGTAAGGGAAGGAGAGAGTAGGAAATGAGCGAGGGGAAGGGGGGTGAGTTTGGGGATATAATGTGTAATGGGATGTATGTTTTTGTTTGGATTGTAGACTCATCGAAAGCCGTGGCTGGAGTGGAGGAGTTGGCTGCCTTGATGAAGAGAAATCCTAGGGCGAGGTTTCAAGCTGGGAGTACTGCAGAAGAGGCGATGAAACGGGCTATGGATTGTATTCAGGTTTCACAGGATACGGAGTCTATTACGTCACATAAGACTGAAGAGAGAAGACGAGGTATGATAACAATTATTGTGAAGAAACAGGAGGTGATTTTTGGTTGCTTTGAGGGGATGTTAAGTTAATGTTGGGGATTTTTTTTGTAGGAAGATCTTCTTTGTCAGCTGTGGAGTCTTCTCTTGGAGCTCCAGCTGTAGAATCTCCAAAAACACATGATTTGCTTATGATGGGTCGGGAAATATTGTCAAAACAGAATGACAAGGTTTTTCAGAAGATTGAAACGAACCCGAGGATTTTGTGTACGGATACTGAGTTTCCTACTACGTTGCAAGAGGGATGTAAATACAATGCGTTGCATTTGGCAGCTAAAAGTAACAATTTTGAAGTGATGAGACATATTCTCAACTTGGTCTCGAGCTTGGAGTTTATGAAAAGAATTTATCCTAATGTAAATGAGGAAACTAGAAGGTATGTGGTAATGTATGAATACTTATGTGTTCGATTAGAGTTTAACAAGAATCAAATGTATGTCTTAATTTTTAATAACACTGTTCATTTCTTTGTAGATCCAGCACGAAACATTTGACTAACTGTTATTTAAATACTCCGGATAAAATGGCTCAAGAGACTCCGTTACATTTCGCCTGCAAGCTCAATGCTGTTGAATGTGTGGAAGTGCTTTTAAGCCATCCTTGGTGTGACACTAAACTCAAGAACTTTGAAGGACTGACTCCCTTTGAGGTAAACATAGAAATATGATTAAATTAGACTCCGAAAGTTAGGCTTAGCTTATTGATATATGTATCTTTTTTGTTGGTTTAGGTAATAGGATCTCGAGATGATAAGAAAGGACCCAAAGCTGGAGCTATCAAGCGGTTGTTCAGGGAACGATATATTGTTCCAATTTGGAGGGACGAAGACGTTATCGGAGATCCCCCTGCCATCGGAGAAGTAGCTTTTATTCCTGATCTTGGACAGGCTATCCCTCCTCCGCTTCTAGCAAAGTTTCCAGATCTTTCGGTAATTTAGTTTTTCTATGTGAAAATTATATAGGCATTTTATAAGGGTATTTCTAACGTATTTTCCTTGTCTTTAGATATCTTTACTTGATCCGTGCAGTCCAAAGCTAGTGCCAATGCGAAGTTTAAATGCAAGCTCCGTCAAATTATTTATGACTCAACCTCCATCGTGGAAAATACGAGCTTACGCTGGTCCAGTAGAAGAGACGAAAGCTATAGAATTGAGGAAAGTTTTTATACGTTCTAGAGGTCTCGTTTTTATGCCTACTTCACCAGAAGACAGTTTCGGTTTCGCCACTCCAGGAACCCCTGTCAATGGAGACGTTACTCCAACAGTTAGTCCCTTGCGAGGGACACCTCCATCAAGCCAAATTCTTCTTTCGCCGTTGCGGTCACCAATGCGCCGTGGCCTTTGTGATTCTCCGGCATTAACTCATTCCCCAAGGCATACAGACATGTCACTCCGCGTACGTGATGCGGAAAAGGGTTTGGAACGAATTGCTTTCGAATACTGCCACGAAATGGGTATCCCTTGGTGTGAGTATTGGCCATTCTTGGGATCATATTGCGATTTGACAACTGAAACAGGAATGAACTTACTAGAAACACATATTCGTTCCTTAGAAATTAAAAGGGTGAGTTTGCAGAAAGCAGTTAATACCATTTCTTGTTAGCGCAAAAAACTTCAGCTTATTTTGTTTACTTTCGTAGAACAAATATGTTCCGGTGGAAGAAGAAACCAAAGATGATTGCAATGCTACTGGAAGCGTTCGGGCCAACAACACATGGGATGATCTGATCAATAGTAAGATTTATGTTTTAAATTTTAAATGCTAGTATTTAAATATTAGAGGTACTCAATAAGGTGGATTTTTAGCTACTAAGACGATTTTTAGCCACTCAAAAATAATCAAGTTACGCGCGAATTTTAAAAATGCTGATTATTAGCCAAATTTTTTAAATCTTCTGGAAAGTAGCTGAAAAGGAATTTGAGCGATTAAAATCGTCCACTAAAGATGTTGTTGCTATGGATATAGAACATTTTTTCTCGAATAATCCTTGGGTGATTAAAAGTGTTTTCAATTTTATCGAGACGCTCATTTCACTAGATAAAAATCATGGGTTTAAAAATCAGACGTTTACACCGATTTAGATTAATACAATCGCCATGAGTACCACTCTTGTCTGGAATTACTCATGTGAGTTACTTTTAAACATTTCAGAATTTGAAGGCATCAATTTGGATGGAAGTGGAATGTCTTCTCCTGGTGGTAAAGGATATTGTCAGAATCCAAAGTGTCAAATTGATACACGTTGGTGTAATTGTGAAGATGTTGTGCCAAATGTTCCTCTAAACGAAAACGGAATACTAAATGATGAATTGTGGATGTATGGGGAGACGGATGAAAATGCTGATTTGGACAAGGAATATCCATTTATGGGTATTCGGAAACTTAATCATAGTGCAAATACAGATTCATTTGAAGCATCCCAAACATCATCTCATGAGTCAGAGTTTATGTGGCCGTCACCTGAGGGTTTACCTTTGGAAGAATGCTTTGAAACTGCTCCTTCGTCACCAGTTGATAATGACGTTTTTGAGGACTGCTATAGTAAACCAGTGTTTCTCAATGGGTATGAAAGTACATTATCATATTTTTGTTAACATATCGGAGAAGGTCGGATACTAGAAACTTCAGATGAAATAACATAATAATTTGGATTAATATTATGCAGGGAAAAGCCTGGGAAACTGGACATGCAGGTGTTTCAGATTCTCAAAGACTACGAAGATGAAATTGATAGAACAAAACATCTAGCTACATTCCAATGGCTAAATTCAATGCGGGCACATGGAGACTTAAATCGAGGGTATAGATTTTAATAATTAAGCGGTTTAAATGTATTCTGTGGCATACCGCAACTTCAAAAGTTAATGCATTGATGTATGTTTTCAGCCGTCGTGGTGCTAACAATGGATGTCACACTCCGAAGAGGTTGTGGGAGCCGTCATTTGTGTCCACTCCAGTCCGCCAAAGAAGCAATCTTGATGACTCTTTTTAAATATTTTAAGTGTGGTTTTTAAATATTATTTAATCTTATACGTAACTGTTTTTATCTTCTTGTAGAATTTAATTCTTCTCAAATAACCTAACATTATCCTTCAGACAAACTGTGAAAAATGGGCCTTATTCTTATCTCAATAATGCAACATGTATTTTGATGAATTGACATTTACTGTGAAGTATTAATAAAAATATCTCAAATTTGGTGCTGTTACCAATATTTCTATTGTTTTATAAACCTATTGCCACATACTAAGTAATTAACACTAGTTATGTATCTTTTAATTGGTTCTAAAACTTAACTTTGGCTATGAATTAGAATAGTGATGCAAGGTATTATTATACGTGTACATTTAAAAGTATGGTTATAACCTTATAACGATTTCGTAACATCTTATTTACTTGTATCACAACTCGGCCAAATAAGAAATTTAAATCATCTTTTATATCTTATATCCATATGTCCACCAACCTTTTTGCCAAAAGAAAGACACAAGCAGGAACAAGTTTATTAGTGCAACATTCATTTCCGTAAGGTTGTTTTTTCATATACTGCGTAAAAACGCAGTAAAGAAGTTCCTTAAAGCTTTTACACAAGGACACACAAGCCAAATCCTAGTCTGGCCTACTCTGAAAGAAAGACTGTGAGCAGTAAAAAGGTACCAGTCCGTGGCCAACTTGGTAAGAAAAGAAGCGTACGATTATATATGTAAGTATTGCAGAAAATAATATTTGTGCGAACATCCATGCCTTTACATTGACATCTTAAGAAAAAGTTGTTCTTTATCTGAGAAAAGTGTATACGACTGTAAGACTAGTTTCTCCATGCACTTCAATATCATTATTCTCATGTGGAGAAAAGCGACCACAAAAAATATCCTTTTGTAACTGACGCAGCATTGAAAGCGTTGTAGATTCGTACATAATATGAGCACTTGTGCCCAGTTCTAAAATGAACGCCTACAGTTCCCTATTACTCGTCAACAATGGTTAGGACCAACACGTCGAACGCGAAAAGGCAGTGTTGTTAATGTGCTTCTTAAGTATTTAACATCTCTCTTCTTTTAATCACCGACGAAAAAAACATGCATTCAAAGCTGCACGTGAGGTTGCATACATGAAGTGAGAAGTATGTTCTATTGGGTTTCCATTTTCCATCAGACAAGAGAAAGTGAAAGGTGAGTGTGGAACGAGTGGTTGTGTGCAATTAACTTGTCTGATTTCATTTTTTGAAGCCCTATCGCTGGTAAGTAGTTAAAACCCCATAGTTTTTGACTCTTTTGAATTTTGAAGCTTAAGATGAATATCATGCGTATATGTTATTTTTACATTAGTTTTCTCTTTGTGCTTTCCTTTTTTCTAAAATGTTGTCGATAGATCTAACATTTAAACTCTCTACATTCATAGCGTGGCCGTTCAAGTTCACAATAGAGAACGAAGAGATTCAATTTTCTCTGTTTCCTCTTGAGGCATGCTTTTCATATCACTGGAGAGCAGCAAAGGATAATAGTTTGGGTATATAGGGCACGTTTGGTTTGTGCTCCATGTGAAGTATATGTACTTCTTTGTTAGTAGGCAACATCAAGTGTCGTCATTCGTGTGGTCGATAAAATGTTGTTATTAGCTTACTTTCTCTCTGCTCCTATGTTTTCACAAGACTGTGGCATTCCTTCCTGCTCAAGGAACAGATGGATGCAAGCAACTTATCGATTTGTACTAGAGAACATGCTGAACGAGTTCTGGCTGGTGCAGTCTTGTAATAAAAAACGCTGTCTCTTCCTTCCTTCCTCCACTTTCTTCACAAGGTTGTTGTAACGGTCCTTGTAAGTTTGCATTTCAATTTTGAAATGAACTCAACTTACATATCAAAGTGTATCTCGTTTTAGAATCTACAGAAGAGAAAAGTACGACTTATGTCTTGATTCCAAGAAAAATATCCAGTTTGCATGTTGCATTGGGATTATTTTTCAGTTGCGTCAGAAGAACATGATATACCCAGTTTTTAGTAGAACGGCAGTATAAACCATACTTCTATTCATTTTTCAATCATTTGCCTGAAAATGTTTAAAATCCAAGTATTTTAATCAATTCAGCTTACCCATTCATTCATATTTTTTATTATGCAAAATATCATACAACGTATGTCAATTAAACATAAATAAAATTAATGCAACAATATTTACTAATGCCTTTAAAACAGATTTACATATAAATTACACCCACATTTCTAAAAAACTACTTTAAAAAGTTTCAAAAATTGAAAAAAAGCTGTAGTTGAAACAAGGCTTAAGTTTTTGCATGAAATGAATGAAAGCATAAATGCATTGCATTTGGATCAACGGGATCAGTTGTGCGAATGAATGAATGCAGAAGAACGTTTTTTACAAATCGTTTTCACACACAGCAGCTTCTCTCATGATTTCAGATCTCTGATATGAGTTCACTCAAGCATAACGTGCTTAGTTAGAATTAGTAACGCAAAAAATGAATTTAAGGTGTGGTACACATAATATTAGCTTAAAGAAGGGAAATGCCGGTATGCCAAAGCATTNTTTTAATATGGATTGGATATAATCATGCATTTTGAGGGTGGAAACCCTTTCAAAAGAAACCCTTGTGCATATGTTATTATATTATAAATGCATGGAATTTAATTGGATTTTTAAAGAAGGAGCGGATTTGCAACTGCATTTAGTGCAATTGTAATGCAGACATTAAACATTCCCGAGGATGGTGATGCACTTGGTTACATCACATCACTAAGTTGTAAGTTGTGAAGGAGTGTGTAAATATGAGTCAAGCAGGCGTAAAAAACACATGACGAAGTTCCTTTTCAGGTTTCACCCTTGAGTGGGTTTTGTACTTTCTTTTCGTTAAGTTAAGGCCGTTATATCATATAAAAGAGATTGGAAAAGAGCCTTGGTTGATTTTTGAAGGCTGCTGATTTAATTTTTTTCAGTGTGAATTACACATGTCGAAAAATGACTCATGAAAGTGTTGAAAGACGACTTTTATTGAAACATTTTAAACCCTTTAAAATGGACCCAGTTTAAACTTTGCTATTTTAGTCGTAGTACCTTCTTCTCGTGGGAAATAAAGATTGCTTGAAGAATGCTCAATAGTTCACATATAATGTAACCATAAAAACCCGTAATAGACTTACCGATGGGTATTTAGTCTTATCTCTTATAAATTAGTCTCGTCGACTGCAACAAACTCAACTTCAAATGACACGACATAATATAAAACTTGCTAAAAAATTCAGAGTTTGAGATGAGTTTTTATGACCACACACTAAGTCAACGTACGAAGGATTTTGTGTTGAAATCACTATGCGCCTTGGCTCCTTTTTTAGCATCTCATAATGATTCCATCGTCTATTAAAGTTCAGAGCAGTGAACCATCTTTGTGCAGCTGTGATGATGATGATGACGATGGTAGCAGCGATGGTCAAATTTTATAGGCAATGAACTTTACAGAACATTTAGACAAAGCACATGTGCCCGTATTATTATTGTATTTATATATATGTACCTTAAATTTATACCCCAATTGAACTAACTGGGAGAACTGTCATCATCATTACTCAATAGACCACGCGTCTTCCTTATAAGCGAAGCGAAGAAAAGAAGTGATGTCAGCTTGTTGGGGTATTTGAACTATGAGTGCATTTGCGACAATAAAAGCACGGAAGGGAAAAAAATTGCATGGTTCTTCATTCTCCAGATTTTTAGATCATCGACAATACATTCTTTTACAGTTTTCTCCAACTTTTACTGTGATCAGAATGTGAATGAAGGCAGCTGGTTTCAAACAACTGGAAATGGTGTTAGGATAAATTTGCTTGACACAGTTGGAGTGGTACCTAAGTACACTATTAAATCCAATATAAATGACATGACAATGTTGGTCAAATGCCAGCCCAGTCCCCAGTTCACACTTCTTTTTTCCAAGACAAAATGACCTAGTGGGAAGGAAGGCAGCATGAAAAAAAGAGGAAACACGTGGTAAAACACTTAACAATAAACCTCCAAATTTTTATTGATCCCCGCAAA
Source organism: Orchesellides sinensis (assembly GCA_027744375.1). NCBI lineage: Eukaryota > Metazoa > Arthropoda > Collembola > Entomobryomorpha > Orchesellidae > Orchesellides > Orchesellides sinensis. The sequence goes on from JAHZNG010001004.1 coordinate 9,712, forward strand.
GTAACAGCAATAATTAAACGCAATTCCCTTTCATGCCATCAAGTTTTCCCTCTAATACAAATACCAGGTAAATCTCTTTTCTCCCTCGTAAAACTTCTGGTTACATCTAATAAAACTGGAAAAAACTGGATACAGTATGAAGTGGAACTTGTAGGGTGACCCAATTACGCCAAACAGTTTATATAGTGCCATTGCACTGAGGGGATATTGGAGGACATGTACATTATTGATTTACATAGGTATGTACAAACACCTTTGGAAATGATTACTTTCTTCTAGGAAAGGCACTGCACTGTGGTGCGTAAACTTTCTTTATGTTTCTATATTACATAAACTCGTCAGGTTATAAGCTGTTCAAACCACTGGAAAATATTGGAGTCATGTCATCATATCTCCACATGAAATCGACAGGCGACCCTGGGAGACAACTGGTTCATGTTGTATTTTGACTTTTAGCATGTCCACGTATGTTTTAACTGTTTACCGTTATATCAAAAGTTGAAGTTATAACATGATTGTCATTTCTGTATGTTTCAATCGGAGTGACATTTGCAGGACTGGGTAGTCAAGAACAACCTAATTTATTCATGATATAATGTAAACCTTGTCAATTCGCATGACATGTCCTCTGACTTACAGGTGTGCGATGACATACTTAATGCAACTTACATGTTTACCACGTATTCAGTGAACTATAACCTAAGGTAACAACGGCGAATCTGCTACAAAAGTCATAAGATACAAAGTGTGTTTGGCGTTTCGGTCGATGTTTCAGAACTAGAAACATAGACGTACAGTTTAATGTATAAATGGCTTGTGCACAAACTAAGATGTTGATTACGGCAGGATTATTCATAACCGGTAGACTGGTAATAATAAATTTCGCAGTATAATATATGTACATAAATGATTGCACTTATTGTGCAGAGTTCAGAGTTTACTGAGAGTTTGGATGGATCCTTTTTTATACATAAACTTCCACCGTCTAGTACCATGTTTACTCATATTTATCCGCTCTTTGTTGCAATTGTAAAATACCATACCCGTCGGTACGTACATATTTGCAGCAAGACTTCTGTCATAACAAAATTTATATTCTGATTTGGCCTTCGTTTACACACGTGTTGGCTGCAACGTGTCAGATAACGTACAGGTTTATATGTCAAAACAATCAGAAATGTCTCACTTCCGTTATATACTCTCTAACTTTGTCAATAATGGATATAAGCATAACATTGTGCTATGCATATGTAAATAATACCGCATCATTTTTCCGCAGTAAAAAAAGTGTTTTCATGGTTATCCTGACTTGTCAACTTCTTCTACAAACTCCTTTTAAAAGTGTTGTCAAAATGTTTCAATAAAAGTCGTCTTTCAACACTTTCATGAGTCATTTTTCGACATGTGTAATTCACACTGAAAAAAATTAAATCAGCAGCCTTCAAAAATCAACCA
>JAHZNG010001005.1:0-13316 GCA_027744375.1 Orchesellides sinensis
TTGCTTTCTCAAGTAGTTCTTTATAAAACGTAGGCGAATGTGAAAATAAACGGGAAGGGTTTATGTTGTCTAATGAATGTAAATTGGATTTCTCTTTCCCATTTCGTTTGACAGTTTCTAATAACTTCATGATCAACCTCATTACTATTATTCTGTAAAACAATCTGTGAGCAATGATAGAAGGATGGAAAGCAGTGACAAACGGAAATTCTCTGATTTAGCTAATTTCTCTAAAGCTTTCAAAAACATTTTCACTAATACTTGGAAGTATTGTTTTAGCTTTAAATGGAAAAATAAAGCACATTTAATCCAGTTATTTTCCTCTTTCTATGTAAATTGGGCAATTTTACATGGGTTAAGGTAACAGGAAATTGCATTTGAATCTATTCGTTAGAAGACATGAAACTTGCTATATTATATTGGGAGACGTGTTCTACTGGAAGAATTCGATGGGGATGTTCAATATGCTAGAATGGCCTTTTCTCAAGAAATGTTTGCTAGATTGATTTTGATTAAGAAAACGATTTTTGTGGGACAAGAAAGCGTAATGGCTGCATATATTTTTAACAGCTTGGTTTTACCATATTGCTTGGGAGCAACATTACATGTGAATTACCTATTCGTGTTTCTGGCAGCTAGAAAGAAAAGACGATGGATATAAATCGTAAAGGAAATTGTGATAACTATCAAATGATAACTTATTTCTTCCCAACAGCTACTGATAAACAAGCGTCTGATACATACACGCACACGTAATGCATTTAGTTGTGTTCTGCACAACATTTTTCATACGGAGACCAAAAACAATTTTTTCTCGAAATAATACATTAGTGAACTGTGAGAAAGATACAAATTTTTCAACTTCACTAGTGCTTGAATTGTGTTCTCTTAAACTGATTAGATTACATGGTGCCTGGCTGATGTGATTTGGTTGGTTTCAAAGTATATGATTATTACGTGAAGAGCAAGTGATGCTGTATAAGAGACAGCAACGAAATGTACAGTTTACGCTCACAAATTATACCATCAGCCATCATCCCTATTATCTTGAAAATTCTGCTGGAAAAAAATAAGTTAGCTTTGATTTGTAATCTCAAAAAACAAGTCATTAAGGCAGGAGAGACTTGTTTGAAGCAGATCTTGAGATTTAACCTTTTCTTGAAAGCTGAGAAAGGAAATAGATTGTTAAAGTAGTGACTGCTTTGAGTGAAAAAATTCAAGACGTACTTTACTTTTTTATCATTTGACTGATGTGAAAAAAAAGACAACTTTATGATTCACTGAGTTAATCAAACCCGTTTAGCGTGAATTCGGCGCGGTAACAATATGAGTACATTACTGAATTTTAAATAGTTCGTATGAGTCAGAAAATATTCAATTAGAAATCATCCTCAGTTTCCTTATATCTACAATTTTTTTTTACCTCGAAGTATAAATAATCATGATGGAGCGAGCAATTTATAAATTTATAACGAGCAATGTAACATTGACCAAAGCCTTTTTCTGGGATTCGAGAGGCATATGAAGGTATAATCATGTTGATCTGTGGGATGGGATGGTATACCGGGATTGAAAGTTGTGATTGAGATTTTATTACTTTTGGCTCAGGGCCTGACAGAATAGAGCATATTTACATGTTCATAGAAATAAATGCACTTTATGTACAAAACAAGGCTCACGAATATTCATATTACGTTTCCTGCTCACTACTTTCACGAGGACGAAAATGCATCATGCATCATCACCTCTTTAACAAGCTGGTTCACACCTCTCAATTCCTATCAAAACTTGATCACCTCACAACTTGACATCAGAAATAACAAAAAAAGCAGAAGTACATGCCTCCACACACACAGGTGATGATGACTTGTACACTGTTAGCAGATCGGATCAAGATGTGTTTGTCCTGTATATACACCAACTGTTCGTACCTGTTTATCGAAAAACAATCTTCTTTACTAAGAAGCTTTCTTTGTCAAGCGGAAAAAAATCGACAGATGAAAAACACGATCGCACGTAAATTTCTCATTTACTTATCAGCCGTCAGCAGAAGAAGCAATAGAAATGGGAAGAGTAGCAAACATGTGAGAAACACACATGAAGATATTGATTAGCGTATGATATCAAGCACGAGAAAAGTATCAAGTATAAATATTCAAAATATTGCAGAACCAACTAGGGTTAAGCTTAGGAAATCTCTTTTGGATCCGTCTAGTTGATGCTTGTTCATTATCATATGCCCCACATAGGTATTATGTTCAGAAAGAAATTGTAAGAGGATTGCATGCGTACATGCATTGCATATAGATATAGTACACCTCCTGCTGAGATCATTTAACGTGATAGTCAGGGATGAAAAATGAATTATCAAAGTGTGGAAAATTAAATGAATTGATGAAAAACAAGTTACGTCTTACCTGATAACGTACCAAAAGGCTGAGAGTTAAGAATATTATTTTTTAGAGAAATAGTATTAAATATTAAGCTGCATTTGCTATGTCAAGGGCTACGCCATCCAATCAAGGTTTTGGTAAAGGAGGAAGTGCGTACCCATGCTATTATGAACACATGTAATACAAGTGTTCATTGTAACAATTTTTTGGAAGCGGACAGCCATTCTTTGATGAAAGATAACGAGCCTCATAATAAGACCAGGAAGGTACGAAAATGGGAACAAATTAAGAGATACAGTAATTAGCTGTATGATGTTTTCAACGTTTTTCATATATTATCGCGTTAAGAAATCAAAGATAGGACCTTATGGTATATAATATATGAAGCGAAACATTCGTTATTATCCCCAAACAAAAGCCAGGCATGAGCTAACGTCTATTCTTACTTTCGACTGTGGTCTCTTCGAATACACTGAACCATATCTTTTGTCTCATCTTGGTGGCTACCAAACAAGCACATGGATCAATTGATCCAGAAGATGTGTACGTAAATATGCCTGCAGATAATTGGTTTATATTTGTTATCCATAGGACTACACCTAGGCATTTGATATTTTCCTTCAGCAAAATCAATAGCGTCAGGTAGACTACAACGAGAAACTTGGATAATTTAATAAGAAGCCCCACATCAATTTTTATCAGGTCTCCATCAGTTCCAGACTGGCGTAGCGTAAATAACATTGTGATGAAGTCTTGTATGAATTATGAGATTTTCCTTATAATATAAGCGATTATTCAAAATTTAATATCCACGCAATGGTTACAAGTCAATTCTTAAATGAAATCTGTCTTACAAAACAACAAAAAATTAAAAGAAAACATGCTAAATACTTCTGAAATTAACCTTCGTTAAAATCAATCGCATCTTATTTGGTGTTTTCCAGACTTTCCATCACAGTTTGGTTTGGCGTCAGTTAAAATGGAATTTTTACAATGCTACTCAACAATACCAAGTCAACTCATCATAAGCAAGAAGAACACGGATTCACAGAAAAACTCAGCTTTTGTAACCTGTCGTGATCCTGAAAACCGATAAGTTGCACTCCTTTACTCGTCGGCTGCTTCTGCTGCTTCTTCAGCATCGTGCTTGGTCTCTCTCACACACAGGTTGAGAGCTGATTTTGTTGTTGTTGGTGATATAGATATGAAGGTAAAAAAGATCTTGATGATGAGTTGCATCTAGCAGGTCTCTTCTATCCCCAACCAAGCTATTAGCATGACATGTTGATATAAATATGTACATTTTGCTGCAACAGGAGGCACATACTTCGTGCAAGTCATATAGAAACGCTACCAAGTAAAAAACCCTAAGCATATATGTATATATGAACATAGGCATAATATACAAGGAATGACAACTTAGTGCTCATTCTTGCACCTTGTTCTCAAACTGCAACCTGCTGCTGCTCCTCGGTACCACACTTGGGCTGTCAAAAAAAGGAGAAATGCTTAAAGCATGAGTGTGTGTATGTGCTCACTTTGCCACCTCTCATCCCATCTTACACACCACATATACTACCATAAAAAACTGTTCTGCTTCGGTGGGATATCCTATTCAGTAGTTACTTCACTTTTTGCTATCTGTCGTAGTCGCCGTCGCCTGCACATTGTTTGTATCCACTAAGCTGCTGGTGAGTAGGGAACGACTTTTATTATTACAACTTCTTCCTAACGACCTCACTCATTCAGTCCGAGTGAGTCAGGCTGCGACTTATAACTTACATTCCGAGTTGAAAGCAGGTTGTTGTATGCACTTGTATAAATGATACGATTTAGGCAGTTAAATGAAATCAAATGGAAACTTTTACTGAATACAATGGGCAATAAAGTGACCATTTCAATTTATATGCAACTAGCTTTCTCATCTTATTTTTTCTTCATTTTTAAAACAAAAAAGGTCTTGCTAATATCTTTCCATAAAACGTGGTCGACAAAAGAAGGAAAGGCTAAAGTAGCAATGTCATAAGATGAAGGTGTAATCAGCAATATCGGATATCACATAACTTTTTCTAAGCTCTGCTGATACAGTTTGAGAATACTAATATATGTGGTAACAGCTATACAGTTGTTATAAAGCAGCTGGCTTTTTAAAGCTGTAATACTCACAATAACTGTTTCCTTTTCATAGGAGACATGCATGTCATCTAGCCTTCTTGACCACATCGCCGTCATTACATTATCGCATCATTCCGATTCTACTGGATTAAAATATTATGACTGAGTGACTGACCAGAGGATAGCTTTTGATAATTTTATATCCTTATTTAATCTTCCATTTGAGGAAATTATTCAACTTTCGTATCTCCAATCTCTATCAAGTGGGCCGTTTTTTATGCTGTATTTATTGCGTCCTGTGTGTTTTGTAGCGTACTTTTATTGCGACTATTGATTGCTTATATGATGATGAGGATGCCATGTATCTCTTAATAATGATGATGACCCCATCGTCGGTGACATTTTTGTTAATATGGAGATGTCAGAAAGTAGACTTTTGTAGATGATCATGAAGATGATGATGATGGAGCATGATATCAGAGTTTGAGACGATGGACTTTTTACCTCGAACTTTTGAAAGTCACGGTGTTACTGCATGAATCATGGCTAATCAATGGACTTTTATAAATTGTATGTACATATTTATGACTACAGCTATATTGATCATTTAACGTTAGTATATTACTTCTTGTCTTACGTATAACGATGAAAGTGGGTTTCAAAGTTTAATTTTTTTCTGATTATATATTTACCTTATTGTGCCTCTGTATCAGGTTAGAACTATTAAAATCTAGTTATCCTATATGGACTTACGTATGTATGTATGTATGCTAGATGATAACTTTATGTGCCTGATTAGCATGAAGATGATATGGTGTTGAAACACGTGAAGCAAAGAATCTTATTCAAGTTGCACAGATACACATAAAATTCAACTCGTTGTTGCAGTCTTCTATGTCGCCATAAATTTTCCTTATTTGTCTATAAACTAACAGATTGGAAACAAATGGTGGTATAAGATCAACCGGATCTCAGCAAATAGTAGAGCCATTTATTAAAACACCAGAAAAAACATTTTATATACCATGGACCATACGTACATCCAACACTGTTGTAAAACACAGGGTGTATATATGTGGTACGACCAATTTTGTTGATTGTCTTCTTTTTATTATTAGAAATTTAACAATAAACCTTTTTAACCGAATTTGGCATATGCGTATGATTTAAACATTTAGTACTGTAGCGCTCTAAATAAATTGCCACCAAAACCGCAATGAATATTGTAGTCGTATGGACAGCTATTTGATGGCACCAAATGAAATAGTCTGCTTATCATTTAATTATTTTGGTCTATATTGTGCAAAATCTTAGACGAATAAAGCTTGAACGAATCTTGGACCTTGGATTGATGTTAACCTACAATCCATATTTTCCTTCCTAATAGTAGTACAACGATATAAATTTACTAGTTGCAAAAGTTTTCTCTGATTCGGATAATGTTTATGAAAGCAGTAATTATTTATTGTCACCGTTTGGTTGGCACGTTGCACCATCGATCATTTTCGCCTGTGACAAAGAAATGTGCATAATATATGACAACCGTTCCTCAAATGTAATGATTGCACAATTTCTGAAAAATGGTATAATGACTAGTCTTAATCATAATATTCTTTACTTCATGGTCACCTTACAGTCACTCAAGACATTAAATAGCTAGCATTGCGGCTTTATCGAGCTGACATCAAAGCCGGAACAGTTACACGGTTTAAGCGTACTTCACTATGTCCTCGACGATTCCAAAGGTTACCTTCAAACTTGACAATTCCAAACTTGGTGATAATTTCCCATATTTGTCCATAAATTTTTCACCCAAGGCAAGGTACACACAAATGTCGCAAGATCTTAACTTTTTTAAATACTAATATCATTAGGTAAACAGAAAGTATCATGATTTGTCTATGTGACTAAGATATAGCTGTAGATTTAAAACTGTTTTCTGTCGCACATTATATAATTTTTACCACATTGAATGCTTACGTTGCTTCTTCATACATCCCATTACATTACAGCATATAATATCAAATAATCAGTGAATCCGACGACGCAAAAATAGTATCAGTTTCTTGATAACTTCAAGATTGGTATTGCTTACTGATATCTCAGAACATAAGCAAACATAGAATGTGTGAGAGAGGGAGAACGCTTCACTAAATACAAGTATAAAGCAGGAAGATTATTGAAAATTCCCAAGCAAATAAAAAAGTTTTTTTTCTCCTCACTTGGTTAATTTGCTTTGCTTGCACTCGGGTCGAAGTACACCACAGAGCCAGGCACTGATCCCGTGGCTCTGATTATAAAAAAGGATATTATTTTATATGTAAAGATCGTCATCATAACGTTGATAATGGTGAAGATGATGTTGTTGTTGCATTATATTACCAATGCATACATACTTTTGTAAGGTTACACAATCAAACTCTTCTTCAACTCATCTTTCTTCTTAGTCACATTTTTTTCTGATGAGATAAAAGTTTTTAACGCTCTTCTCTATATACTTGATCACATTCCAAAACCAAGTATGCTAAAATATTGATAATGTATAAACGGATATATCATCAATTGCCATTACATGCCTTATTTATTTACTTCTACATCCTCACTCCTTGAGAAGTGTTTGTTCGTTATTTATTTCTATTTGAGACCGTCTGAATATTATAACAACTCGTTTTTATCAATTACTCACATCCTATGGATAATGCATCTAAGAAATAGGTATAATAGTCAAGTAAAAGCCACCTCATGCATCACTCATGATTTTCATGAACGAATCCTCTGCTTGATTTACTTCTTGTTTTTATGTTATCAAAGAAAGAGATAGAAAAAGGTCTTAAATAAAAATTGATAGGTGTTGGTTTCATATAGTCCATTATTCACCAAGACGGTCCCGCAGTCACATATTATATTAAATTTAGATAATATTATTTTGTCGAGGAAGCAGTTAAATGTGTTACGGCTGCAGCTGCATTTTGTTTGTTATGTTATGGATGAAATGGTTACACATTTATCACTCTCATCCTCACGTTTGCTATCAAACATAATATGTAATCCGAATATTATTCGGAACTTTAAAATATGGATATGCCTAGCCAAGGTGTAGGTGTTTATGTTCGTTCTGAGTTTATTAGAATATTGCACAACAACAACTGAATGCTCGTCATACAGGTATAAAAGACGATAAATAGCATACTTTACAACAAAGGACGCGGACGCATGAATATGTACGTTTTTAAAGGGGTAGAATACAAGCCTAGGAAAACTCTGTGGAAAAGCCCGTAGTAGTGGCAAAAAGAAAGCTAAAAGTTTTAAATCGGTATAAATATTAAAAGCAAGAATAGTAGCGATTTTCTTTCGTTTTCACTGGCACAAACAAAACAAAGTTAAAAATCTAGAACTAACTTCGTGCCTAGATAATATGTACATTTGTGGGTATGTGATTCCAATGTGAACCCGTATGCATTGTATGAAGGTCTCCCATATCGGATAATTCATAAGATATTCTGGAAGATATGATGAGCTACAATTAATGGGCTCATACTTTTTACGTTGTATCTCTATTTTAAACCACAACTTCCACAAACGATATCAGTCATCAGTTTTAGGAGGGGGCATACATATTTGATATGGAACTTCAGAAAAAGCAACTTTATTATTTTGTCGCCCTCTTTATATTTTGCTACGTATGTATGACTTTGTTGGTTTTGGCTCTCCCACACGAAGAACAGAGTTGCAATGCTACTACACAGCTTGCTGCTGTGCCTGTGAAGTAACTAACAAAGTATTAGCTATCAAGATATGATATCATTGAATAAACTTTACACAAATTTATGATGTTTATTATGAAGGGAAAGTGGAAAATGGTATCTATCGATTAAGTAAAGCTGCAATACATACTTAAATACTTTGATGTTTATAAGCCCTGCGCTGCATGTTATATGGACTAAAATATATAGTTCATTCTTCCAGAGATATGTGGAGGTAGCCAAAATATAATAATAAGTAAACCCAAGCCTAAAGACCATCATCCTCCTGCTAAACTGTTCTATTATCAGTTTATGTAAAGTTTACGAACGAGATATGTCACTAAAAAGGCAGTGCAGTGGCAAAACACAGTACAACGCTCGCTATCTCACGATTCACGACCACCTCATGTAATGTAAAGCATATCTGACTGAACACATGAACTCTTTTGAAAGTTATATTTTCATACATACATATATAAAACGTAGAAATTCATACATACATCAAAACTTTAAGCGGCTTTTTACGCCAATAACGCAACAGCTATTGTCAACAAACGGATAAAGTATATTAAATGTACCTATAGGCATGCCTTACACTTTCGAATCAAAATCTGGGAAAGTAGGCATACTGCTTAAGCATTTCCTTTTATTTCTTGGTTTACGTTCTATGTAAATATAACTTTGGAAAAGAATCTGAAACTGTACATTAACCATTATCACCTTGCCTTGTTTTGTTAAACATTAGGTGTAGGGTTGTACATCCGATTTTCTCTATCTATCCCTTTCGAATTTCTTTTTGTCTTTCTCCTCATCAGTACCCTTCTAGGGATCAGTGAAAGGAAGAGAAAGTTTCATGTAGTCTCAAGGAAACGTTTTATTATGCAGTAGTACGTCCAAAAATTTGCAGCTTGTGAAATCAGAATGGTACATGATAATTTTTGTGATAACCGATAGCGAGTTTGGTATATATGCCTACATATCGTTCCGTTTTCATGTACACAAATGGATTTGCATAACATATACATAGTGTGAATGTTTAAGTAAGCGATTAGTGAATATCTTTATATTTATGCTCACGAGTTTGGAAACGAGATAAAATGTAAAGTCAAAGCCAAAACGGCGGAAACTTGAAAACTGATAATCCAACTACTTTGTGACCTGGGTTATGTGTGCGGTAAGTAACCCACCACATCCACATCCATGTATAAAGTATACAACAAAGAAACATCATTATCCAATCTTAAAGTTTTCATGGAGTTAGAAATATGTAGCAATGCTTACAAATCTATTCACATACATATTTATATAAATAGAAGGACGGCAAACTAAATAAATACAAAATCGAAAGAATAATCAGATGAATAAATATTTTCTTGTTATATCTATAAAACCTGACTTGCATAAGAATCTGAAGTAGAATTCTATTCAAATCACTTACCACCATCTTTACCCTTCTCAAGGTAATGACCAGCTAATGTGAGAGTTCCGACATTAGCCCTGTTATTTGCGCATTGTTCATCATTTTTACAATCTGCACAATGCTACTTTTTATTTTTATGAAAAGAAGTAAATCACGTTTGGAGTTGCTTTTCTAAACGAAAAGAACAGTTGATAAAATAATATCCAATGAGAATGATGATGAGGACAGCTGTACAGATAAACAATGGTAATGCAGCATAATTTACAGTGTGTTGTTGGTAAATGACGGAAGATAATAGATTGTTTTCCGTTGTCAATATACTTTCTTCCTAACAGATATCTCATAAATTGGACAATATTGTAACACTTTTATATCATCTTCACAAGATGTTAAACTCTATGTCATGTAACGAGTATAGAGCGATTTGACTTTGTTATGTCTTCATTTTATTAATTTATAAAGAACTTGCTGAGAAAAAAATACTCTCAGAGTTGCATATCAACCTTTCATTTCCTGTCTGCTTTAGCCAACTTATCGCTATCAACCGCTATATATTCAGTTCAACAAGACATCCCTAAGCATTTGGAACTGATAATCGTTATATTACGCTCTGTGAATTAAAAATGAATGAAAGAAATGCATTCAACAATAAACCTACCACATAAACCATGCACTCAGAGCTGCTAGACGGTTGACCAAATGTACAGTTCATATCAAGATAATTCAATCATGTTTTCCTGTCATCCAAGAAGAAGGGAAGGCATTGTATGATACTGACTACAGTTTTTTATTATTGGTAAGATTGTTATGTGATTAATTAATCATAATTAATAATAATCACATGATCATATAGCTAAATATTAAAGCAAACACAAAAGTAGTTTTCATCAATAAGGATGATTTTTATTATTCAATATATCCGTAATAGTGTTGTTCATCGTTATCTTGTTTCATAATCAAAATATTTATTCTACAATAATGCTTTTCATTTTAAAGTTTATTCGTATCGGAAAAACCTTTAAAAAAAGAATATTTAATATTTCAATGGCATGATATGGAGCGCCACATCTACAAGTGGGGTTTGGATCCCTACCGATGATTACCCTTCCCTAGTGAATTATTTACTTGTGCCGATTGAACCATGTATCAAGGCAGCTGGTTCAATAAATTATTTCTGAAAAATTATAGCCAACTGGGAGATATAGTGGACCCATCCAAAACTACTTCCCTTTATATAGCTTAAGACTTTAAGCATGTTGTGAGTTGGCACATGTATATAAATGGTTATGATAATTACTCAGCAATTGAACATCGTCGGATTTCCCATCCGCATTCACCGTCATATTTCTTCAAACTCCAATCTAATTAATATCTTACCTGTACATCTACACCGGCAATTCCCTCCAAGTGCTTTTATTCATTGGAAAAAATTGTTCTGATGTAAAATGCTACTTGTGCCTTCATTATTCCCAAGTTTCCTTGATTTTGTATTCACGACAATTATCTTACCACGATGCTTTTCCCGCATGAACATGGTTTGTGCGGTGGCGTTTGGTAAAAATTCACCAGGAATTTTTCATAAGCAATCATATTCCACCCTCTTTCTTTTTCTGATATCGTCTTTCCTAATATTTTAAATGCTTGTTTTACATTTCCAATTCAAAACACATTAGAAACGCCATCGTACTGGAACACGTGTCTTATATTGCGCACTGGTTTCTGTTTTCGTCGTCCGAAAGCATAAAATTGTACAGAGAAAACATACAAGCTGATTCCATCAAATAATTTAAAGTTTCATGCGAAAACTGGAACTGGGCAACAACTCCGTTCTATCAGTATGATGACGCATACCTACGTGCATGCAACGGGTAATACAGTTTTGCTAAAGTCTCGAATGTGAGTAGATAGCATGATTTGTGGTATACCCTGCAAACCTGTACAAACTACATAAATATTCGACGTAAACCTCCTAGTTTACCTACACCTTCGAAAAAACTCACCCAAAAATTATCATGTTTTCGCCAATAAGCTTCCACACAATAACTAGTAATTGCATGCAACTATCTAGATGAATGTTCATCAAGCATCATTCACTGCATTACCATATAAACTTATTACGTACATACTATGAGGGCCTAATGTCAATATAAAATATTTCGCTATTCAGGCAAATCACACTGGTTGTATGTTAATGCTACCAATAACGTCTTAAGACGACACAAGGCCTACATAAAATATGGGAAAGCGCTGTCTTAAGCTAATGGATGTACAGTATACAGCTCTGAAAATACCCGCTTTGATAAAAGAGGCTTCAAAAACATACCCCCAGAAAGGGTACATAAAGTTTCAGATAGTTTCTCATCCAAGTATACTCCAAATATCTATTACAATGACGATCACACCATACGTTAATCTGATAAATGATGCAGAGAATTTTATATCTATGCTTTCGGACTTTCACAGGCTGTAATCCAATCATTGGGCTTTCTCTGAGCATATTTTTCATTATGATCACCACCCCATTACAAAGTGACTTCCATGAACACTTCATACATCTTTTAGTATTGCTATTGCAACTATGCCTATGTAACTCTACCACAAAATCGTAGACTATATCATCACATCAAAATTTGGAAACAACCCTTTCACCCCCGTTTTCTTTTGGTTTCCTATCATACCATCCTGTTATCCTTTCTTGCAGCTACTATTCTTGTGTGAGTGTTATCAAATATGCCTTTTCTGTTATACCATGTCATGTACTGCTCACACTGTGACTGCTTGTTCCCTTCTTTCTCTTCAAACGAAGAAAATGCCTGTCGCTCCCTAGAATGCCTTATAAATAAGATAACAATAGATGTATTATTATTATCTAAGTAGCTCTTTTACTCACTTCTTGCAACTTTTGGTGTTATCCATGCCAGGAAAATACCCTATACATTTTAACATTAGCTCATAGCCATTCAATGAATATACGACGTAGTGTGACATGAGGTATTGGTTATAATAGTAGTTAAGAGAAAGTAAGATGTACACAAGCTAAGGAAAAAGATTCACACATACTTATTATTTGTCGTATATCCATATAAATTCCTGTGTGTGGTATGCATGTTTCTATATTGTAACGAACGAAAGAAGCGTACATGAAATTTATGTTTGGTGTTTGGCATTGATATCCACACTCGATTGCTCGCAGATTTTTCATCCGAGACATTTTTTTCTTTTTTTTTACTACACAACATATTCTGCTGACTTTGTATGTGTATCTCTCTCACTCTCTGTATGAGTTAGTCAAGGAGAGAAAAGGAGGAAGACAGAAAACACTGGCAGAAAGCCTGCCATCCTCCTGATAAGAACTTGATTTTTCAAGAAACATCATATGAAATATATTCAATCTGCTTGCCCAGATAAGTCGTTCTTTTTTTTCAATAGAAAAGAGTCAGTCAGTGAGATGACTGTGAGTGAGTGAGTGAACTGCCGACATTGCTCACATCACATCATCTCACACTCAAACATTACACACACACAATATCATACAGATATGTGTACTAGTACATTCATTCATCTACACCTTATTAAGCAGCGAAAGCGAAGCTGAAGATGCTTTATGTGATTACCATGTCCGTGTGTCCGTGTGTCCGTGTGTCC
>JAHZNG010001006.1:0-12549 GCA_027744375.1 Orchesellides sinensis
AACTTTATCTAGGGTTGTGTGAATAAGCGACGACGGATGAGTCATCTTCGTCTTGAAGCTACAAGCTCCCATGAACTACCACAATAATGAGCCGATATGAGGTGAAACTGTCCCAAATGTATTGCAAACAGAAAAGGTGTTACGCAATCTGACTCGTTTTTGTAAGTTAAAATCCAACGAGCCACAAAGTAGCAAATTAATGCAAAATACGAAAATAAAATTCCGTGAATGTTCCAATTTTAATGATTTTCCTTTCTTTTGTCTTTTAGCTAAAATGCCTGAAGCCTGGCTGGTGGGATTTTCTTGTACCAAAATTAGTGTATAGATATCTAACGTTTTCTGCATGTAACAAGGCCTTTAAATATTTCGTATATCTAGACTGTAAACAATAGACTATAACTTATAACCTTCCAAACGCAAGATAGCTATTTAATTGCAAGTTGGGGTGACACTACAAGTCACGCGTTTTAAATCTTGATTAAGTAATTTTTCAAGTGCTAACACTACGGGAAAGGTGAATTAGTCGGTGGTAATATTCTTACAAGACAGGGGACGCTTAACTTAAGATAGTTCCTTTCTTGGGTTATCAAAAAGCGGCACTGAAACGGCAAGGTAAAGGTGATACACAGTTAACCCGTGGCATGTGATACTCGGTATCAAATGTATGTGCATATAGGTGAGTACTTCAAAGTCCAGAAATTACTGGGCTTAAAGTTATTTAGTTTTAATACATATACAACATAGTGTGTTCTATACTATGCTGCCTCTAAAATCTGTGAAAGTATGATAGTTCCTAAGACTAATTTTAAGATTCCTCTCGTAAATTTCTCTTCGTTCTAAAACCATTGAAAGTACACGGTACAAAAATAATATGCTTTAATGGTAAGAATTTGCAAATTATGGTAGGTATAATTGCAAAGGAAGAATTTGTAAGTCGAATCTCTCCAACACGCTAACTAACGAGGAATTTTTTAAAAAATAAACTAGGCCTGAGTTTCGAAGTGGTTACCAGTCTTGTCAACCAGTACCAGCGTCCACAGCCCACAATTCGATAATTTGAGTACGTAGCATCATGCTAATTTCTATTTGCTATTTAGGAAATTCGATTCACAGATTGTGAGGCTTGTTTAATTATATTAAATATTTGAAAGCAGCCGTCAATAAACAAATAATACTTTTAATCAGATCAGGGATAGTATACAGTAATTAGTAGTGAGTAGTGAGTACAGTTAACACCCGAAATAAGTTGAGCTACATGCATCATACATTTTATAAGACTATAGATGAATTAACTTATATAATAAATCCGATAATAAATTTAATTTGTACAAAATAACGTTTGATTGTATACCCCTTAGAACACACTTCCCTTAATAAATCCGAATCTGTACACACGGTTCTCCATTACTTGGAGTTAGATGGAGGCTGAATAACTTGAAATTTGTAGTGAAGCGTTTTGGAACGTCGGATTTCACTGTAAGTATTGTTAAACTCAGCCACATCTAAGTTTAAAAAGTAGTAAAAAAGTAGTTACAATTTTTTGTGTTTTCATAAAGTTTTTAAAATTATTTGACTGTGGCTTACATTGACCAGGATTCTTGCATAGGATTTCTCCTCTGATCATAACCATCTGCGACGGATATCTGTCATAAGGAACCTCCGGCTCGCTCGCCATGTTTTCTCGGTAAACGCTAAACTCAATGTCATAGTAGTCCGTTCTGAATTCCCATCTAACCAACGAAGAATATTGATCATTCGACCATAAACTATCATTCATAAAATATTTTTAAAATGTATGTATTTTTAAAAATTACTTCAACTTAGAATTAGGAACGTTAATATCAAAAGTCAGCAAAACTTTCTCCTCTGGATTAATATTGATTGTTGTAAACTGGCTCGTAGCAGCTTTCGACTTGGCTTGAAATCTGCTCATGATCCTATTTCCCTTTTCTTGATACATCTTAAATCATCACCATATCCTCATATTAAAGTACTTCACATGCGTACTGTCCTAAAATATGAATTTTACAAAACTAGAGCTCATGAATCATATCTGGTTGACATACTTGCAATGCGGTGCGAGCAGAGCCACCAAAATAGGGTGGGAGCTGGTCCTCTTCCACATCTTTTAGTAGGGCTGGTCCCCATTGACTCTGTTGAGCAGGGAAGATTTGGACCTTTTCTAGGGTTCTCGGTGAAAGGAAAGGTTTCACAATGTTGAACAACATGTTGAAAATCCTTGAAGCTATTATTATACAAGCAAACGTACTTTCAGTTCAAGGGACCAGATCTTATTTCAAAAGTCTTCAATATTTTTTGACCAAGCTCTTACATGTGGCAGAGTAAACTAAGTGTATTGTGTACCTAAATATAACATTTAAACCCTTTCAACTAATTTGGACCTTTTCTAGGGTTCTCGGTGAAAGGAAAGGTTTCACAATGTTGAACAACATGTTGAAAATCCTTGAAGCTATTATTATACAAACAAACGTACTTTTAGTTCAAGGGACCAAAAATAAATGTTTTATTTTTACTTATCGTCTACCATGTATGCGTAATACTTGATCATTTTGTAATTTCAAAAGTCTTCAATATTTTTTGACCAAGCTCTTACATGTGGCAGAGTAAACTAAGTGTACTGTGTACCTACATATAACATTTAAACCCTTTCAACTTGTAATGGTAACAGTGAATAAAAGAAGCAAGGCACTCAAATTATTGTGGTCCATGAGGTGGCAAGGTCTAATCTTAATACGTGTTTACCAGAAATTTTGTTGCTACAAAAATGTACCCCGCGCGAATTCTAACCTCTAAGTATCTCCAAACTATACCAACTTTACGAACAAAATGTTAACTGCACAATTGGAAATGATTACCCTTGCCTTGCCTAAGAAATGAATTTACGAGATGCAGGTTTATATGACATTCACGAAATCCGCTGGTATTTCACATTGACTTTTGACATTGAAGTTACAAGAATGTAGCCCTGAACAAGTTTTTGGCCTTACCATTGACAACAAATGCCCGATGAAGGATTTCAGGGTGATTAGCCTCATACCTGCGGACGATCTCCAGAACGATTTCAATTGCTACAAATTCCCACATAAACAGAATGAAATTTAATAAAATAAAATTCTGGCTAAACGAATGATGATGAGAGCAAAATATATAAACCGTGCTAAGGATTTCAAAAAGTCCAAATTAATTCTGTATTTACTTCTCATTGATGCCAGCTGCCAGAAACTAAGATTGTTCATGTCAAACAAAATATCCATTTGTGTGACAGGTCTCTCTGGAGTTGACGCATTCCTTATGGTTGTTTCTACGATTTCTAAGACTTGATCAATATAACGTACCATTTCCTTGCTCAATCCAGCTTCCACACCTTTCCGAACGTCCCAGTACGAAAAAGGAACAACCACCACTGCGTTACAAGTTTCCAAAGTCAGTTAAAATCTTAGAATAGTTTTGTACAAGACAGGAGCAGGAGACCTCATTTTAAAGGACGTTTGGTTCTGACCTGGACAACCGGACTTTCCAAAGCCACAAATTTCGATAGGGAAGTCGACTGGAATGGTGGCGCATTCGGGCTCCCATTTCCTGATCACGTCAATGTCGTTATCTTTCCTCCATGCAATACTCTACGCAATAATAATTTTGTATGCATAAAATCTATTTTTTATTTTAATCGGGGGAATTCAGAATTTCCAAGAATATATCATTATGGAAAATTGACCAGCTTGTACATAAATATTCAAATGAAAATCATTGTAGTTAGGAATGAAAACATTAAAACATATATGTACTTCTTATTTTTTTAAATATCTTAACATGGATCCGAGGAAAATGATTTCATAGTCTGTCACCTTTTCTTATTGTCCATAAAAGCAAACAATAGTTTATTGGATTGCCTAATTTATCAAAATAAGATATCATTGCGTTTCGCAATTGATTCTCACCTTCCTCAGCATCTCCTCTGCCCTGTTGAGTTGCCATTCTCTTGCTAAAAATATTTTTCAAAACTGATATATAGAAACTACAAGGTATTTAAGATAACTTATTTTCTGGCAGCAACACCGTAACATAAATGCTTACCTCGTATCCAGCGAAGATAAAACGTGTCTGTATCAAAATCCCCACATAAATTTAAATCTGACGTGTCTTTCCGGAGCTGGAATTTTAGAATTGGATGAAATTTTTATTTACCCGAAAAAAAAATGCATGTTTTTCTCAAATCTGCAAATATAATGTTAAAATTGTTGTGCAACCTGTTTGATTAAATGGATTTCTTCAGAAGTAGCAGGTTCCATTTCTCCAAATTAAGATGTGTGTTGCATAAAATAACTTTTGAATACGATCGTCTTTCTTAAACGGAACACTCTCAAACTGCAAATAAAAATCTAATAAATGGCAAACCCTTTTTTGCAAAGTACCCGCAGCGTCAGGTAACGTTGGGGTAAGTAAGTCACAAGCAACAGTTATAAGGTCATTTCTGTCTTTCCTCTTTGGATGCCTGACTAGATCTAGTGGCTGATACCAATAGAAAGAAGTCCTTTATAATATCATTTTGCCCGTAATAAAGAATTATGATCCCTTTGCTATTTTTATTATCAACTTTACTGCAAATGATGTGAACTTTTCATATTTTACTCGACTTATTTGCAAAACACACATACATACATAAATAATTAATTCTAATGAATAGTAAATGCATAATATTCATATGAACCTAATGATGTTGAACACAAGAATCAAAAGAACTGTTGAATCGCAGACATTTTTCTAATGACTAATTAGTCTTTTCCCATAGTTCATAGTATGTATATTTAGCTTCAGTACTAAAAGGAAATTTTCCAGAGTTACGACTCAAATATTTCATTAAAAATGTTTGTGTTCTGCAATGAACTGCTTTGTGGACTCTTAACATAAAGGTTTATTGAATGATACAGCTTTCATTTGCAATTATAATAACAATTATCATGTATTGCATCATTGCATCTTACCAGATAAGCTCACCAACAGAACCAAATCGAGGTTTTCATTAAATCGGCGAATTTATAACCAATGAACTATACGTGACAGGAAAAAACACGTGAGTAGGTTGTGGGAACTTAAATTATGGCAGTTGCGATAAAATGTAGATAAAACCGGGGTTTAAAATTATTAGCGCAAATTACCTTTAAAGGGAATCAACACGTTTTGGAATGACTAAGATAAAACACGTGATATGTCACTCGTCGGCTTTTCCTCGACTTAATTTAAGTGATTCGTTTTACTTAACGAAGGCGGCTGTCTACAAACTGTAGGTGTATATAGACTAATTATTGCTAGAGACTATTGTTAAAAACGCAATGCAAAATTAATTTTGAAACTGGAGCAACTAAAACTAACCCCCAGCGAGATACGTCTTGCGACGAAAATCAGAAGTGCTTGTTACGCGATAGAGTCAAAACCATGAATAGGTAAGTAAGAACTGATTTCATGACTTAAAAAACTGCGTGTTTAAAAAAGAAAAATTATGATAGTGTTCTATTATGTGTTATTATGTGTTATTATGTGTGACTGCTTTCTCATAACAAACCATTTGGTGGGCAGCGAAAGCATGTACGCTCACGATAAAATACCATAATATTTTCTAGTTTTCCTTAAATTTGGTTGTTTTTCTTTGATAGTTATCCATACTGTTGTGTGATACTCATAGATTGAGCGGTTTATCATTGATCATATTCCTTCTGTTAATATATTCAAGAATCCAATCGAAATCAGAGCCGTTCCCTGTCGTGCTATTCATGTCGTACCCGAAAGGGTATGGCTTTTTGGGCATTAAGGAAGAAATGGCATAAATCTCAAGCCTGTTTTCGAAGGAATCGTTTCTAGCTTTAATTATGGCGTGAAAAAGTCAATTTTTTATTATTGAGTTTAATCATACTCTTTACAATTTAAAATGGTAAATATTTTGGCGTAATTTTTTTTCAATTTATATGATCCAAAGTAAAGGCTCTATGTACAAAGTAATATTCATGCCTAATGAAGTAATGACACTTGAACTTGTCTTGGAAAAAAATGCAATCAAGACGAATTTCAATATATTTGCTTGTTTACGTAGTGCTTGGGTTAGTCGGGTTTATAACTGCCAGCGATATGCTGGATTGAATGATATCTTATGTATTATAGATGCCCTTATAATGTAACTAATGTCATTTCCTTGTTCTGCCAGCAGCACTTATTAGACAGCCGAGATCCAGAGTGTGTCCAACACACACACATACGCCTCATTCATGCTCTTCCTTCATTATTTTCATATTTATTTCAGACTCCTGACCACTTCAATTTAGTGTTGGCATTATTCGACAACGTAGCTCACGTTATAGGCAAAACATCGCAGCATAGCAATTTGTAAAAAATTATAAAAAAATTATAAAGAAGTATAAAAAAATGACCCATGAAAATAATGGTGCGAGAAAAGGCAGCGAAAGTTTCATTATTGCATTATATCAATTGTACTTAACTTTTTATGCTTATTTTTAAGTTTCAGCAGAAGAGTCATTTATTACGCTGCTTGATAAAGCGGAATACATTCAGTCAGTATTCCATGCTATTCAAAATAATGTTCCCATCCACTCCTCAGGAAACTTTTCCCCTTTTGTGGCTGATGACGTTGATTGGAACGTCTGGCTCTAACATGCAAGGATTTTCTGACCATTTAACGATTACTGCGGATAATGCCTTGAAAATGATAATAACAATATTTTGTAAGTGGTGCTGTTTTGGCCGAAAGTTTTAAGAAATTACGCAGTCAAATTTAAAGTTATTGTGTTATGTTAAAGTTAAGTAGCAAGACTTACCTGAATACTTTTTATGTAACCGCGTAATGAGGAGCAAATGTAATCATGCATTTACCGAAAAACTTGGCAAAATAGCAAAAAGGAATTTGAAGTCGTCCCATGTAAGTCGAATTCTTTAATGTAGCATTGCAGATAGGCTGTTTTGTTGTGTTTTTGTAAAAATATTTCAATTCTATAACTGACTTTGTGTTTTTTAGGATTCAACACAGCTCGGAAACAAACATAGAGAAATGATTGGAGAATAGGAGAGTACCAGAATTTCTTTCCGTGATAATTTCTATGAGCTCCACATAAACCTAATACGTTCATCTCGTCAGACTTAAAAGATAATGGTTTCACTTGGGATGAAATTTTATGATGCAATGTAGCAACTACCATTGATACGGAATGCTGTATCTATTCATAAACTAAACTCCATTCGTACAGTTCGCACGAGGTCATTAAAAGGTCAAGTGAACGATATTATGTTATACGATTAATGTTTCATGCTTCAACTCAGTAAATTTCAAATTAATCATGTAGTAGCTTCAACAAAGGTGCATGTATTCAATTTTAAAATGCCCTGTTCGTGTAATCCCTACATTTTGTGGAAAAGATTTTATTTGCAAAATAAAAGCGATTTTCAGCTTGAAACGAGAACACGACTTAACACGGTGCCAGTGTATCGTACAAAAGGAATCCAGACAATGTTATGTTATGTTATGCATAATCTATGTTCAAGAACAAAGTGATCCAAAGAAATTCTTTTACTGTCAAAGATAACGGGCTTTTGCCCGTTCACCTTGGAATAATGATTTTCTTTCAAGTTTAAGACGTACAAGGCGGATTTGACCAAATATTACATGAGCATGCTGGTAGTTAAACAAACAGTTAAATCATAAAAATTAGACTATCTACTTTATTGATTAATTAAGGCCAGCAACCAATAATATAAAATGGGAACCAGTTTTCCATGTCAAGCTGTTTAGATTGTACAAAGAATGTCATTTATAAATAACATCATATAATACAATACGCTTACTTGTTTCACAGTGATCAACTAATCATTGATATGCAACCATGAGCGAATGAATGCGTAATTAATTTCTCAATTAAACGTATTTTTATCACAACCACACCACAGCGACGGTATGCCAAGATGAAATGATGAAAGCTGTGTAGGTATGTGTGTTCTTAAACAAACATTTATCAATAGTGTTTTGTGCAAGATTAAATGTACAAAATAGTATCTGTATTTTTGGCACCTTCGCATAGCAGCCAACTTTGCAGCACCCTTCCTACCCACTTCTTCCTTGTCTATTTAAAATACTTGAAAATTTTGTAATAATGAATAGAACATAACAATTATAACCACTCAATAAAATTGCCAGTTAGGAATATAGAGATTCGAAAAGATGTTGCAATTACTAGAATTGGACTTATATATATTTTGGGGTGAGATACGCTTAAATGCTTGCATGTAAAGCAGAAATTCGTGTTCGTGCATTATCATAAAAACCATAAGGTACTTGTCACGCAAAACAAATGATTTTTTTAGATTGCTTCATTTGCAAGCTTGATCGCTCCGACCAAAACGTAATCGTAATTGACGCTTGCAAAGTAGAAAACCCCCAAAGTAGATGCTCTCAATTGCGTACCCCAAGCTCTCATTTCAACATTAATATCAATTTGATTTGTGAAATAATTGTTTTCGGTCACCGAAGCCGAAATCCTCAAAATATTATGATAGCCAATTTAATTGTCTGTGGTCTAAACCTGAACTAGAGGATAAACAAAGTGAAAAAAATCATGGCCATCTCTGCGATTGTAGCCCACTTTCATCTATTCCTCAGGGTTGAAGATAGTCGGACTTACCAAAATACATACTAATAATTAGCGCTTACGATAAAATAGATGTGCGGCAATAAATTTTATTGACTTAGCTTTGCAACTTGCATAACGTTAATTGACACAGGTGTAAAAACAGAAGAGAGGGTAGGAAGTACATAGTAAACTTCCATAAATGAACACACGTTTTAATGGGTGAATGTATATATGTATTATATTACAGTCGCATGTTGACCTTGTGATCTTGTATTCTATACATATAATTATGCACTAATGTCTCGAATACCTTCACACATGTCAGGTAGGTACATATAAATTCTCACATAAGTTTTATCATTGTTGCAATTGCAAGGAAAACTTTATTTTAAAAATCGCATCTTTAGATCTGCATTTTCAGACTGTATCCCTCGTATGAGATTCAGTTTTGCACAGATTGACCATTCTATACCCACCACATGTACAAGAATAAAACCTGCTCTTGTCAGGTACCATAAAAATCCTGATGAAGAAGAGAACCCTATCATAATCTGGTATTTTCTTATAACCATTAAATAATCTTTGAACGTTTTATACATGCCAGCATATCTTCTGTGCTCGTAAATTCACTGGTAAGATTATAACTTGCGTCATTCTTTCAGTTACGTAACATTGGTATCATCTTGGTACTTGACGTAGATAAAGAAATGCCAGCTGGATCTGTGCATCAATGCAACACATTTGTATCTTATTTGCTTTCTCGCCATCAGTCTACATTAAGCATTTCAAGTTGAATAGCTTTGGTGAAAATTGTCAATGCACAATTTATAGCTTTTAAAAAGTGACAGCAAACGAGAGAGACACACTAATTATTTCATGTAAGCCCAATATGTTAATTTGTAGCAGGTACTTTGCTGTAATTAGTTGTACAAATCTTTAATTTAATTGTTTAGTAAGTTTTAGCAATACAGTGAAAGTTCATCAACAAAGTTTGCATTGTAAATTGGAAAGTCTTGCATAACTATAGGCAAGGTATTAGGTCAGATAGGGTCCACTTAACACAAATATGATTCTATTTACTTGTGTAATTCTTTCAAAGAATTTGGTAAATGACCAACCAGCATTGTGCAAATTTCCTGAAACTTTTGTATTAATAGGTACAGCTACAGAGCCGTGTGTGTAGGTATACTTGTCTTACTGATGAAAATATGTTAAAGTACACGATAATATTCATCAGTAATTTAATTCACATGTAAATGTTGCGCTAGCTTGCATTTCCCTTCCCAATTCTCTCATCTCGAGCTCTCTTGCATGAAGGTGAGATAAGGTAGACTACATAATATTTACATAACTCTCTTGAAACTTCTTATTCCCTTCAAAACTGCATATGCACTGAGATAATTTCAGTCACAGTCTGTAGTTATACATCTTCCAAGCATTGTTAATCAAAAAGACCAAGGTCAGATACATTTACAGGTTTAATGCGTACGTATGCCCACAAATTAATTATTTATTTAATACATGCAAGCGTACGACTCATTCACACAATCGTCCATCATATGCATAAAGTAATCATTTAAAGCTAGCAGCCAGTAATATATGCAGGTATTTATTTATATTTATGTTAATAATCATATGAAAGTTTGGATTCAAGATTAACAAGAATGGTGTACATAAATATACTCTGTTGGCTATTATTAGCATCTTTGTATTCCTACTGAACCATTTACTCTTTTCACTTTCTACAAGAAGTACCAAAAATAATCTTTGAGCCTTTGGGTCAGGTAATTTTGAGCATTGTCGGCAAGCGCAAAGCGCTACAACTAAGTTACTACAACAAACCCCTCAGTTGTTGAGTACGAGTAAGTTTCACATTAATCGTTGGAATAGGTAATTTATACTCTTATAAACAATTTCATTATAAACTTATACCATAAAACAAAAATAGGGAACGAGTCCCATTTAAAATTTCCTCCATTCATTTACAAATACTCAAAATGCTCAAAGATGATTAAGGGCTATGTATAAATGGGGTATGTAGGTATAGACAATCCTTTCATTATTAACCCTTTTAATACACATCCGCACATTATGTGTCCATTGCATTAGCCTGTTTGAATGTTGTTTGTTAACATTTTGTATGCAAAAACAATTGGCGATTTCGTAATTTGAGAATGGTAAGTGATTATCATCATAAGTAGAGTTGATTCGCCTTTTATACTAACCTTCATAGTATAAATGAATAGTGTGAGCCACTATGCACCATGCACTGTCTGACCCTTTTAGGCCCTTATAATGCCAACAACGTGTAGTTTACTTTCAGTAAAAAAGTATATATTTATTCGTAATCAATATTTGGCAATGCGAAGGCATTCTTCTTCTTCTTGTTGGTGTAGTCATTGTTTGAATTGTCAGATTGTCACCATCATGCTCGGCACAAATATCAATTTTGGCTAGCCATTTGAATCGATTGGTGGTGAGAGAAAAGAGTAGCTGCAATAAGTCGAACTAGTGCTATTGTTAAACAAGATGAGTATAATTGTGTCTTCAATTTATAATTTATTGAAGTATTCGAGCAAGTGAAGCACAAGTGAAATATTAATTAATAAGGTTCAAGGTGACATATTGGACTTATCCTGTGATTTTTATCGTCAGTTGGCGTTGGTAGAAATCATATGTCGCTATCAAGGTTGACTGGTAGACTGTTGGCATCTTGGCATTCAATCAGAAAGTCATGTAAAGTCTGAATCTTTCAAGGTGCGTGTTGGATTGGCTTAATTTGAGTAAATATGGGTTGTAAGTAACAGTATCAATGCAAAAGGCACTAACTTGCGTCTAAGGGTCAACAAGATTTTTTTCCTGGTCCATTGTTGATTGTGGATGTTATTTTGTGAGTGTATCTGATTGATCTAAAATCATAATGAATTCCTTTGTACAGATTTCTCAATGGACTATTCTTTCATATTACAATTTTTTATTGTAATCTTGATTAACATAAAACATGTTGTGTAGGCTGGTACGACCCAAACGATAAAGAGACTGTTTGAAGGAAATAACGATTAGCAAATCTGTATTTTGGAATAATATAATGAGCGGTCAGTTGGGAGTTGGGATACCACGGACCTCGAAAATAATTCATAAAATCGTGTACCAACTTCCGCATTACTGTTAAAGTTTTTCTGTGATTTTTGTGATAAACAAGAAATACCTACATGTAAATATTTTCATTTTGTACAGGTATTCAGAATGACAATATACGCAAGGTGAAAAGTTTACTGGAAACCTAAACCGAACTGGAGCTTAAACGCGTTGACTGGTGTATTTGTCTGTGATACATAGTTAAGAATAACATTTAAGCTTGTGATTTGCTGAGTCAACCTTGCTGAGTCAAGTCAAGAAAGTTTGAAAGAGACACCTTACGCTAAGCGTTATCTTAAATCTTTTAAAATGGCTTTGCCTACGTCAATAGAAATGGAAATTCTTGGCAAGGTAAAAATAATATTTGAAAACTAAAACAATTTATACGCATGGTGAAATACAATGTTAAACGTAATTTACGTGTGATTGACGAAATTCAATAATGGTTGTGTTTTTGTTATTATAATTTGCATGCAGTTCCAGCAGAAGCTTGTCGATCTGAATTTTGATAATGGAAAGGATACGCAAATGTTCCTCATGCGCTTTTTACGAGGTAATTTGAAATGTACACTTGAATGGAAATCACCATTTCTTTTTTAAAAAAGTTAAATGCAACATCCATGTAAAATTTACATCCTATCTACGTACTAAACGTCAACATTAATTCACAGCTATCCAAATATTCTCGAACTTGGTAGTAATGATTACTTGATAACTCAGGAAAAGTTGCTGATCTTGTGAATTTGTTTGTATTTATGTTTTT
>JAHZNG010001007.1:0-12188 GCA_027744375.1 Orchesellides sinensis
TGTAAACTTAATATAACCTATCGACTTTGCTTATTTTATATACATAATATATTTATACCTTTGATGTATTTATGCTGCCTCCTTTATCTTTAACTCTTTTCTTGTTTAATGCTACTCCTTTGTAAAAATATCTCGTGCTCATATTAATTATGAGCCAAAACTATTGCTGAGCACTTTGAAAAGGTACGAAAAATCTATTTCTTCTTTTCTTGCTGTGCTGAGTGAGTGCATCTCTAGTGGCGTAATTGTCAGTTTGTGTGTCTGTCTGCTGTCTGTAAATTCTGCACGTGTTTAAAATTTCTCTGTGTATAATAGAAATACTCTGCATTTATCTAGTTAGAATATTTTCTAATTACTTTGTACTATGATTTTTGCAGGGAAGTGAAACAGAGCCAGAAGATGAGGTTGACGGTTCCGTAGGCCCACACTCATTTGTCAACCACTACGCCAACGTAAACGACACTTTAAAACAGTCGTGGCAAAAACAAAGGCCAGTTCGAAACGCACCTCCCCCAACCACCCCTGGCCCTCCTCCTCATCCCTCTTCCTCCACCGCAGCAGCACTACTGATGGGTGCTCCAGGTGGCTCCCATCACCACCATCAGCAGCAGCATAGTAGTCAAATTTAGTTGATTAAATTAATTAACAAACTAATTCAATACAAACAAAAGTAAATTATTATGACCTAATTATGTTTGTAGATCAATCAAAATATAGTCATGTCCATTAAAATCATTATATATACACAAAAACATTAGTTACATACATATTGTTAATTACTTAATTATAATTATTTTAATTTGATTCCGTCCTGTAATTACGTTATTTATAATGCCTTAATTCTTTCTTTCGAAAAACAGAAAATGGATTGTATTCAATATGAAACGCTTTTATATAAATGTACACCACCATAAGAGATAATTAATTAATTAAGACCATAATCCAGATTTTTATGCCAATTTAGTAATTAATTATTATCCAACTCGCTCTATAGTGTTGTTGAACTACGCTTTCTGTTGAATCGTTATGTTGTTATTGACTTATATTTGTGAGCGAGCGTTATTAAAAAACAATGTGTATTTTTCTCAAGTTTTGCTGTGATATACATAATAAGAGTTAATTAGGTTATATTAAATTAAATTAAATTAATAAGCATGTTTTTCAATTATTTAAGTAAAAAAGGGTTTACAATATAGGGATTTTCTCTTGTTTTCTGTAAAATCTTTTTGGTTTGGTATTTAAACATTTTTTACTTCAGACTTTCCTCTGCTCTTTAGATCCTTTTGTTTTTGTTTATATAATAAATTTACATTAAGTTACTTGTTTTTTTTGTTTTTGTTGTTAAACTGTTGACAAATTTTTAATGGGAAACTCTCCACAAAGATGTTTTTGTTTTGCAATGAGTGTTTTGTGTAATACACAGACTTTGTCTTTCCACTAAAAATACTTACTACTACTACGGATCAACGTGGAACGCAATAATACTAAAAATCTTGTGTGTAAATCACTGCCGATGCCATATAAACTAGTGTGTATATAGTTAAGTGTTTTGTACACATTTTGTAAATATTTATATACATATGCCTATGTATAAGTTTACTGGGAAAATACTTTTTTTATGATGGAGACTAAAAAAGTGAAAACCATCCGTTCAAATTACCTTTGTACAATATATTATATTCTCATGCATGTGTATTGTACTTTTTTGTACAAAAAACTTAATCAGCAAGTTAGCATTTTAATAATATATAAGAATTATATATATTCAAGCGATTTTTAATGTTTCATTTAGTGTGTGTTGTAACTGTGTAATTTACATAAAATGTCACGACGGACAGAATAAACTATGTTGTTATTAAACAGTTCAAAAGAAATATTACAGGGTTTCCAGTTGTTATTGCTTTAAAAGTAAACCGCTTATCACACACCTCGCAACATGATTATCATCACAAATGTCATTAAAAAACTCTCTGGTTACTCCTCATTTTATCTAAACTAATTCACTTGCGTTCTGATTTCTGTTTGTTTTTTGTTTCTGGCACGAAGAAGAAAGTAAATAGAGAAGCTATGGTGCAAACAAATGCAAATGCCCAGAAAGTCACATCCGGTCCAAATACACTGGATGCTTTCCCTACCACATCATTTCCGTTTTCACAATGAAACATGTAGGGGAAAGCTTTTACAACGAGAAACAAAGCGAAATGGTTGACGAGGCTTGCAATGGATGAGAGATAACTTCGTGCTTGAGCTGCCGACTCTCCAGTAGAATTATCCTGGAACATGTCAATAAGGAGAAATGGAATAGGTCCCATCCCAATAGAGTAGGAAGCAAGAAGGAGACATAATGATGTCACACGAAAAATCAGGTAATCACTATGATTAGCATAATCATTGTTATTTAAAATGTTATGAAAGTGAAATGCGAGGAGGGAATGGGCAACGCTCATTAGCATCGTAGATATAATCAACAGCCATCGTCTTCCATCCCTCCGGTCGATTAGGGGAAGGGAGAGGAAAAATCCAAGGAACTGAACAAACCCAATAGTTAGGCTGCTTTTATGGATCAAATTATCATTAAAGCTGCTATTCCCATTTGATGGTGGAAGTAGCCCAAGATTTTTTGTGAGAATTTCACTCAAATAGTAAATTACCACGTTGCCACCTGAGAACTGTTGTAAAATCATGAGCGTAACGACAACGCAAATAGAGCGTGTCGCTGGAAAGCTGGAATTATCTTTGTTTCTCAGAATCAGTCCAGTTTTTTCATTAGCTGACGGTTTCTTGCCGTTGTTTTTGACTGGTGACGGTGGTGCTGGAATGACTTGCTCCATTTCCAGATCAAATTCTATTTCAGTCTTGTTCTTCGCCTTAGCCTTCTTCTCCAGCAGCCACGTGGGCGACTCTGGAATTGTCCACGACAGTCCTGAGAGAATTGCAGGGAAGATTGCAATTACAATTGCAAGAGTTCTCCATGATTGGAACTGATGTGCTAGGGCAAATCCAAAAAGTATTCCAGATGCCAGCAGAATTCCAGGCAACAGGCCAAAGCATCCGTGAACATCAGGTGGGATAATTGTTGACATGAGTTCAACGATGTAGAGTGGAGTGGTGGCGGTTGCCAAGCCGGACGCCAAACCTGTCAGAGCTCTACCCAAAAGGAGAATCCAGATTGAGGGTGCGTTGGCCACAAGTAGCCATCCCAAAGTGCAAGGAACTGTCAGAAGGAAAAGGGTTTGTTGTCGACCACAATTGTCCAGCAATGGTCCAGAAAGAATGGTGCCGAGGAAGGAGGCTAATGGGGCTGTTGATGCGATCCAGGAAATTACATCTTTTTTGTTGGTAAAAAATGAGGATTGTAATGAGTGTGAGATTGTCGTGTTCTCATTTTGAATAGAGAGTAGTGCTGGAGATGTGTATGCACGGAGTAGTCCAGTGCAGAAGAAGGCGAGTGAGGCGACAAGGCAAAAGTAGCATTCTTTCCATGGCCAACTTGAACAGGAGGATGATTGGATTATTCCTCCAGAGGAAGAACCTTGCAATCCTTCAGAATTTTGATGAGTGGGATGAGAATGACGTGGAGACTCAAGTTTTTCTTGATTTGCTTTCACTTCCGTCATAGTTTCTTCATTTGCCCCTTACTGTGCCAAAACTCAAAACAAACTTTTTACAACACGAATTTTAATGATTTCGGGTGACTTTTGTAATTACAAAGTCTGAAATATTCTTTTTGATGTATTGCTAGCACATGCAATCATATGTTTAATTATAGCATAAACGACCAATAATATACCTATAATTAATACATATATAAGTTACCTGATTATGTATGCATGCTTATTTCATAAATTGATGCATAAGGTATATACTGATCAATAATATATGATGTGGTTCATTGGACCAATGCAGAATCTACTGTCTACTCCGAATGGATATAACAACTTGTAGCTCGCGCAGATTCTAATGTTTGATTCTGCTAATGCATCAGTTACCCTTTACCTTTTAAATAATCGCTATTGGTATTGGTACGATATACAATTTGCAGCCTTCATTATGCACCACAATGTATAGGGTAGTTGGGTAGTTTTATTTCTTTTCATTACTGATAAAAGTGAAAAATATATTGGCTACTTGCCATATACCACACGAAAATCTAAATAGAGCTATAGTGTGAACCCCAATTGTTCCTGTTATTTGCATTGCATAAAAAAGCAGCTATGGTGCTCATGAGCAAACAATACGTGGTGCAAATGTAGACAGTGATAGATAGATAATACTATGTTGTATGAAAACAAGGAAAATCTACAAGTTGTAGTAAATCATTCTATGCAAAGGATAACGTTACATGAAACAGAGAAACCAGGTCTGGATAGAATTAATTTTGATTTGACAAAATAAATAGCGTAATACGACAAAACACAAGACCAGGTGTGCCAAACAGAACAGACTTTCGATTAGTTTCCCCAAAATAACAAAAAATAACGCTTGATGATCATTTTTACTATTGAACAGATGCAAGAGCAATTACCTATAATCATTTGTGTAAGTATGACAATGTATAAGCGACCACCTTTTAAACGAGTAAAAGCAGTATAATTATGTATTTTGTGAATATTATAATGGATTAGTCCAAATTCTAAGGTAAATCCGTATAGCTCCCACTATGTATCATGCTCTATCATTGCAAAAGTCAACTGACTATAAAAGTTATTAGAGTAATTATGTCTTTTCGTAATACAGTCATGCACAGCCTGAAGTTGATTGATTTTGCTTCCTATTTTAATCTATACCCACACGACAAACAGTATATGGGTTTAACTTCGGATTTGCATATAGAATCTTTTTTCCTTTCAGACCGTTTATATCAAGACTTTCAGGCATTCAGGAATATCTCCTGGTATAGACTGATGACTCTCATCTTGGCAAATATTTTACGCACACTGAAGTTGACAACGTGTCGTTATATATTTGACCATTTTATTTTTATCGCTTACTACGCATCAGTCTCAGTCTATAAACGACACTACATAAAATTGAATTAGGTCATACACACATACTACAGGATGTGAAAGACTAAACCTATAAAAACACGGAAGTATCGTGTAGGTTCTGGTTTGAGCAAACGAAATTATGGGCTTGTTGAAAGAGAGATGACGATGCGAAGAATCATCTTATCACTTATGATTCTAGACTCAACTCAGTATAAAATAAAAATTCAGAAATGTATCGATGATGACAATACCAATACACTTTGTACCCTCAAGGGCTTTTTATATTCATGTCATGCTACACATTTCAGAATTATCCCCACACACGAAATGAAACATAAGCTTTAATTAAGAAAAAAATATCCTCTTCTTGTTTTTCAATATAAGTTGCATATTACGGCTATTCTTTTTATCATAACTTGCAGCTGTGTTATCGTCAATAAAGCATGTGTGGCCCTACATGGGTTTCATCTTTCAAAATCCCAAAAGCTATATGTATCTATGTATCATCATGACAAGACACGGAACTTAACTGGAACGATAAAAAAAGAGATCGGGTTGAGGTTGTATAGTCACCGTGTAGAAAACAATAACAAAACGTTGTAATTCCAGAATTACGACTGGAGGGATTATATTATCTTCTTCATAAGATTAAGTAAAAAATATAATCTGATAGAGAGGAACAAGTTACAAGAACAATAGCAAAATAACAATGCTCTCAGAAATAACACGCAACGGAAGAAAGACAAACATGAAAAGCACATCTTCAGTTTCATTCTCCATTTTTATTTGAGAGACACTAAAAGAGAAAAGTTTGTGGGCGCTATAAATAACAAAGGGAGAAAGTAACAAGGGTGTGACTATGTGAGGCAGATTATATTTCTCAAAGAAAAAATATTCCTATTCATGCAAGTGTCCATAACACAACTTTAATTATTATGCTGTTTTTCTTGTCCCTTTCTATATCTGTAGATATTTATATGGCTGTGACATTTAAAGTAAATTGCTTTCTCTTTAATGTTAATATTTTTGAAAAGTGACACCAAAGTTTTGTGTGAGTCATTTTAACATCGTCATCCTTTGGTCCGTTATGTTTTCACATTTAAATGTATGCTAAATATTCTCAAGCCATAGTAGCATCTTTTTCGTGCGTCGTTTCTTCCTACGTACTATTTTCGGATTGACTTCTTCCTCACGTACCAAACATTGTTACAATATTATGAATTTGGAGAATATTCCAGCTAACTTTATTTTAAGCCATATGCATCTTACTAGAAATAGGAAAGGAGTAACCGCGAGAAACAAGTTGTGTCAATAAAGGAAACTATGTACAAAAGAAAAAAGGGATGTCACGTAAAAATTGTACTATTTGGTTTTTCATTTTGGGTTTTCTTGTTAAGTATGAGCTAGATAGACTTTCCAGATAGAAAAGCAGTTCCACCCTTGGCTCCCAACTCATTCATCCACCGTCCTTTGTTCCTGTTGCACATCCACACAACATTCCCATTAAACATCATCAAAATCATCGGCAGTTGGAGAAAGCTAACCTGTGGAGAAAGTTCTTTTGACTTGTTGCTCTTCCACAACTACTTTCTCTGCTTTTACTCTTTCTCACGTAGTGAAAATGAGCAACTCTTCTAGTCTCATCTCTCTTGTCCCTTCATTTCTCCAGGCTGTTTTCCCTTCAGGAAATAACAACCTCACACGACGTCGTCGGTGTCGATTATCATCACCCTTATCCAAACAAGCAGCTAACAAATCAAATTACTCCTCCACTTCCTGCACAACCACATCCACTTCACTTTTTAATGGAAGTAGTGGGCTAACAATTTGTGGTGCGGTTGTAGGTGTGCTCATCTGCATATGTTTTCTTGGTGGCGAGGCTCAAGGCTACAACGATGAGAGGGGCATACTCAAGTGGAATCCGTATTGGTTCTCCAATTTTAGGTATTCGGCTCCTTCCTCGTATTACATCTCACCAAGTCGAGTTGGAACTCCATTTAAACGGGTACACGTATTCAATATTTATTTTTGGTGTCATTCGTAATTTTCTCCATTAAGAAATAAATACTGCATTATTGGTGGTAACAAAGTCATCCTAACCTTTCATCTTTTAAAGTCAACCTTTCTATGTTTACTTTACTTTCCCTTCCCTGTTTACATTTTGCATTGGTAAAAAGTTTTTTCTATTTGCCTTGGTTTTGTACGGACTTAAGGAAAAACAAGGTGGGCAGTTTTCTTTTTTTGCTTTTTTTCTTGAAACCTTTCCTGATGAAGACATTCGTCAGGTACACACGCGTTCCTTCCACATCGGAACAGATGTAGATAGAGCAGGAAAGGTAGATGATCTTTTATTTGACAATCAAATCACTTATTTATTTATTTCTTCCTCCCTTTCTTTTGTAAACTCCGCTTTTTCTTTCATACTCTGTTAACATTTCTAATTATATCTTAAAGTTTCTCTAAAATGAAAAAAAAGTTATTTTTTCTTGCTTTGGGGTATGATGGTTGTGAAACGAGTTGATTATTTCGCAATTACATACATAAGTTGTAAGACACCCACTCAAAAAGCAAGCTAATAAACACATTTGGTTCTACACAAATAAATATAATATTTAGTCCTTCCTTCTTCCTACTGTTTTATTTATATTTTTGTTAACATATAACAAGGAAAAAGTTAGGTAATGAAATGAAAATGATAAAAAACTACATCTTTCCAGTTGGACTGATGAAACTAATGTAAAGTAATAAAACAACAAGGAAAAGAGAGANTAATGTAAAGTAATAAAACAACAAGGAAAGGAGAGAAAGCATGAAATTACTTTTAAAACATACGCAACCCTGTGTCTAATATGGAGTCAGTGAAAGTAAATGTTATGTCGACCGTATTTTAATTCATTTGTGCTGTTTCTAGAATTATTAGCGTAACAATAATTTCACCCAACACCGGAACAAAATTTCAGACCGGAAGAAAATATTCTATAAAAAGATGCTTTTTTCTAAAGCTTGAGTGGTCTTTCCATTAGTCATTTTCAGCATAGCACAGAAAAGAGTATTTTAACATTTTGTATGTATTTATGCATGGCCTAGAGATATGGAGAAGGTGGGGAAAAGTGAGAATACCCTATATAAAACATAGGGACACTTCTGTATAACCTAAATAATATGTAAAATGCATAATATTATATGCAGGTTGCCGTTTGACACTTCTTTTTGGGGCGATTTGAGACACTCCATTTAATTTACATGGGCATTTAATTTTGTTATATTGCAAATACAAAACTTAGGTATTTTATAAATCTAGTTTTTTAAGAATGTTATCAATTAATTCATTAATTTGTGTTTTGATTTAAGGTGGTTGGTGGTGGTGGGGGCAGTGGAGGCGTAGGTATTTACAAGTGGAGCCCAGTGTTCTTCTCCAGTGGAGGAGGTGGAGGAAGTAGCAGGTTATTGCATGGTGGTGGTTCTGGAAGTGGTTATTACGGCAGCTCATCCCGGTGGACACCAATATCTTCATACACTTACGGAAGTAGTGGTGGTGGTTCCGGTTTTGGATCCTCTGGGAGTGGTCGGGGTAGTCGTTACATGACAAAATATGTGGACAACTCATTGCCCATCATCCCACGAAGCCAAGGACTGGACTTGGGTAGTAATGACTTGAGTGCTCTCTTGGGTGCTGAGATGAATACTGGATTGGGACTGGAGAATGATGCTATTGACGTGCTTGATGGAAGTATGCCAATTCTCGGAGCGTCATCTGAAGCAGCTAGGCGTGGGGGTGACGATGAAGAAAGGAGTGGTAGGATTCAATAAAAATATACATATCGTATGTTGCAATATGAGTGGGTTGTAACTGGATGAGATTGTTTAAATGCACGATGAAAATATGTTACAATTTACTAAACTAATTGTAAATTATAAAACCAATGTGGATTATTGTATTTCTGGTTTAAAATATTTTATGCTGTATATTGCTGTATAGGTATTATAAGTTGGACGGTATATAATTCCAAATATGTATTGTGTTTATGGAAATGGGTGGGAGGAATAAATGTAATTTTGATCTTTACTCTTATTTTCAATACATATTATTCACTTGAGCATTTTATTGTGTCTATTTAAATATTTGTATGTATTTTCTAATGGCGATAAACAAACAGTTTCATCTTGTCAAATTCAGTTCAATAAATTATAAATTGTTGTTTTTAGAGCAATATGCATTGAATGAAAGCTATTGGGTTAAGCTTATACACTACGTAGCCAAAAATAGCTTGTAATTATTAAAAACATAATAATTTAATAACAATAGATAGATTTTGCTGCTTTGCTTTTAAAATCATGGGAAATGCTTTATCTTCTGCTTTTAAACACTCAGAATGCATTATGTATTACTGACTTATATTTAGCACAGCACAACTACACATAGCATGAAAGTTTAAGCATATTAAAATATGTTAATTTATAAATGACACATAAATTGTAAGTTATATTTAATTTTTACATGTTAACCATTTTTATTTAGTGTACTGTAATGAAATTTTAGCAATAAAATAGCGAGTATCTGTTTCACTTTTTTCTGTCATTTAAAAATTATTGTTTTCTCATTTTATAATAATTCTGCTTGGGAAAAGGAGAAAAAATTTTGTTTTTGCATAGTTGGTTTCATATTTCTTAAAAAGACATTCAAGGTATATAGGCAGCATAATAAAAAAGTCGTAGGTATAAAAAACAATATAGAGTAAGGATAGTAGACATAGAAGAGTACATGTATACCAGGTAGATTTGGCTGATTGCGATAAATATATAAGTATTACATTTTTACCTTGTTTTAAGTATAAAAAGCGCGATAGGTTGGTTTTTTAGCATAAAACAGTAGTATAGCAAGTTATCATGAGAATAACAATGTTGTTTTGCATATAATTAATTAACAATTAAGACTTTTAGCGATTTTCTTTTTTTACTATGCAGTTGCATTTGGTTAATGCTTATCAGACGCTATGAAGTCTCTCCGAACTACAGCTTCTGGACATCATGGACAAGGGTGGAGCGCCAAACCGGGTGTTTCTCAGAAAGTCGAACACAACCCAAATCTCGTAGATTCTGAGGAGGATGAGAAAGAATAAAAGTGAGTAGACGAGTCGGTTTGTCACAATGGTGAGCACGAGAAGGCTGATCACACCCAAGAGAATGATAACGCAGCCGTTTACCAACCAAGCTTTAATGGGACAATCCCAAGTCCTATAATAATATCACATACGTGGCCAACATAAATTTAAATTAGAACTTTCAAACAGTGTAATTAATTAGGTAAAGTAAATATTTCTCAGTTTTCAATTTCTTGTGTGCTTACCTTTCGCACACCAACAAAAAGCCCAAGGGCAAGAAAGAGGGAGATGAGACTCCCTAACAGGATCAGTACCACCTGACCATGTTCGCCTTTTAAGTTAAAAATGAAACCTGCGTTCAATTAATCAGGCATAGTTTAAAATTGCATTCTTAGTTATATGCTGTTAAATAAATAACGTACGAGTGAACTCGTTGATGCCAACTACGGGCTGGGAATTCATTATTCTCACTATCCAAATCCGACACATCCCGTTCAATAAAGGCGGACACCTTATGGAGATCCGCGAGGGCCAAGGTACTCAGCAAGAAAAATATCAGACTTAGGATCTGTCATTAATGGACAAAATTAATATTTTTAAGGATTTTACAAAAGTTTGTAACAAAATTTAATAAAATGCTTCATGGTTTTTTTTCTTACAATGTCAACAATGGCAATCAAGATTACAGATCCCTTGGGATGCAGTAGGCCACAGCAATAGCTATTACTCCCCCCTATGAAGTTCTTCATCTTTTCTCTCTCTTGGCTAATTTATAAATGTATATATTCTCGTTTGAATTCAAAAACTAACTTAAGGAATTTCTATGAATCTTAAATACAGCTTAACCACTGATGAAAGTCCTCATTCTTTTTAAAAACTCATGCAGACACACTTAAATACAACTTAACCCTTTAACCAAGATGTAGCTATATGTATTCACAACGAGACAAAACACAATGTCTTTTAGCTACACACATATACATAGCACAAACTACCAACAAGTATTATACAACAATAAAAAACTATCTAGTAGCGCAGTGTTATTTACACAAAAAGGAGCAAAGAGCTCATATCCATAGTGTATACTTTTTTATCACATTTTTATACGCATAATAACACATTATTTTACTTTAGATACTCCCACCAGAAAAAAAGAGAAAATTATGAGCAACTGTAGTTACACAATATATAAAGAGTATCTAGTATTACAGCTTTACTTTCTCCTCTCTCAAATAAAAAAATATATACATAAGGCATTATTAGCCCAGTCTACTTTTACTTTTTCCTCAATAAATACCTATATGCAATATTGTGTTAAGATTTGGATTGGCTCAACATGAAAATATGCATTTGTCTATTGATCCCCGTCCGTCCGACCGACTGACTCCAGACCGAATCCACTCGTTTCCGCTGCCGGAGAAAGTAGGAGAGAGAAGCCTCAAACTATATAACATTAAACTTATAGCCAAAGGCGAAAACAAGCTTGCTCATATGTACATTTATAAGTAGGCATGTTTATACAAATGCTTGTTGAAGCATAAAATAACTGTTTTTATTAGTATTTACCATTTACTCTGTTATTTCGCTTTCCCTCTGTCGCTAATATTTAGGCGTATGCATCATTTACGGAGAAAGGAGGATGATAATATGGCTTGTTGCCTTTTTCTCTCCTTGTTGTTGCTTTTGGCATTTTCAGTATCGATCCAAAGAACCTAAGCTAAGGAGGGTTTTTGTGCTAAATAATAATCCTAGTGTTAAAAGGGTTAAGCATGACATGACAGAAAAGTAAAAGCGTCTCAAATTCACGGCTAATTTGTTTGTGGAAAGGAAAAGTAAACATATTGACGAGGATTACACAATGCATACATATTATATTAAAAAGATAGCCTTTCACCAAAGTATGCTAAAAATGTATGCATGTATTTTCATTCCGTTGCTCTTGTAATGTTTTTATGCTACAGTTAACTGAGCTAGCATCAATTTTAACTCTTACTGCAAATGACAAATATTTTACAGTTGTCGCTGGGCGAGAGTGAAGACAACGTTAGTTAGGGCAAATTGAGATAGCATAGTGTTTTCTCTTTGTATATTTTTCTGT
>JAHZNG010001008.1:0-11928 GCA_027744375.1 Orchesellides sinensis
CATACATGTTGTTTATACATAAGCTATACAAACTGTTGGAATACACGCATACAGCGTAACCTTTGAATGTTTGAAAGTGTAATGAGCAATAAAGTAGGATTATGACTTGTTTGCATGAAAACGATTTATCTTACCGAAGATTAATATGTTTGTAAAAAATATCCTAAATAAGTGTGCATTCAATTACCGCAAATGATATCTATAACAGGATTTTAACTACATACATGATAACGGAAGCTTGCTTTTCCAGTCATCAATGTTTTTATTTTTGTATTGTACATAAAAGCTTTGATTTGGCTTTTTATAAACAAAACCAGTTTCTTCTGGCCAATCCTAGCATAACGTTTCAATGCTCAAACCCTAAATAATAATGAATGACAGTAACCCATTATAATAAAGAGAATCAACAAAAATTGAAAATCCTTATCCAGAAAATTGGCTTATGATTCAATTGTCTCAGTCTCAGAGTGGAAAGGAGATGCAAACCATAATTAGGGTTACTGTAATGCTATGCCTTTACGAAGGTATTCACCAGGATGTCACAAGCTACCATTTCACCATGATTTCCATCAGTCACTCAAATTAACATGTAGGCATGAATTGGCCTCGTGCTAGGAGAGAGTGAAAAACTTAGTATCCCGGTACTCAGGAAATGAGAGTTTATTTATAGTAAGCCTAAGCAAATGATAATACGTTAAGCACCTATTTGCATCCATAATAGTGAAGTTTGTATGGGTATTGAAAACGAATTAGTCTTAGTAATCAGAGCATATAGACTCACAGTACAGTACCCCAATACAATTGTGAGAGTATGAATGTAAAATTGACCATGTACTTATGTATAATATTGGAATAATTTCCAACAAAATTGTGTCTACTAGGACGATGAATCACAATACTTCTATAACATTCAAAAACATGTATGTTTAGTAATAAGTTTGGTACATACTATGTATATTTAAACTTTTGCTGCTATAAGTCATAGGTAGGAAAATCCCTGGTAATTCAAGGTTTTGAAGGTATAAGCTTGGAGGATTTTAAGATACATAAACATAATATACAAGTATACACTTTCGTACTTGTTAAAACTGGAGATATGACCCTTCACTTGTTCTTTATTTAGCTTCCGCATCAAGTATCTATGCAGCTTCATATATCTTTATCAGAATAGGAGTTTCAGGCATGTTCTCACGTTGTGTTTGAGCTTGAACTGGACGTTCTTGGTAGGGAAGAAACAATATTACCGTAATGATTTCATAACTATGCGGAAGATACCAGAAACTCGCTAATACTGACTAAATGTAGGTTTTGTTGTAGACCTTCAGTGAGAACAACCAATAAATGAAGTACGAATTAAACCAGTGCGCTATTAGCAGTCAAGGAAAAGTAAAGAGTATCAACTAATCAATATCCTTGAAATTCCATGCTCCATGGAATAATTAATAAAAGCTCTAATTTACCCTTTGAAAAACAACCTGAAAATGTATTATCGAATTGCTTGTTACCATACTTCTGACTCACAAACTACATATAAATACTAGCGATAATTACAAAATAAGGCTTGCCTGTGAACTCTTATAACAAAGATGGGAAAAGGTAAGTGTGGTTTATTGGTTTCTGGTTGCATAAACGTATGAAAATATGCGCAATAAGTCTTGTAATAATGAAAATGAAAAATTAGCACCTAATAATATATTCTTGGCATCTACATACGTAGAGCCGAAAACAATATATTTTGAATATCCTGGAGTCTTTCTGATTATAAAATGATTTACAGATAAACAATAACCTAAATAAATTTCAGGAGAACTTAAGGTGTTCACATAATGTCTACACTCTATTGAACTGATGTAAGGAA
The DNA here is from genome assembly GCA_027744375.1 of Orchesellides sinensis. NCBI lineage: Eukaryota > Metazoa > Arthropoda > Collembola > Entomobryomorpha > Orchesellidae > Orchesellides > Orchesellides sinensis. The sequence continues at coordinate 1,859 of JAHZNG010001008.1, forward strand.
GTCCATAAATAAAACTACTCTTAATACGATAAATACGATAATAATGGTTCAAATACGATAATACGAAAATATCTACGTCATGATAAAGTTTGCTTTGTATACGTATCTAAAAAAAATTTCATTCTGTGACTTAACAAAGCAAACAAGCTAAAATTCAATTGAAATAAAAGCAAAGTTCTTGGAATCCAACGAAATTTGGCACGGATATCAATAATCCGTGAACATAATGCAAGCAAAGATAGTAAGTGTCATGGGACGGTCATGTCAGTAATACCTATCAGAAAATATTTTACTGTGTACATATTATCCACGCAAGTACTTATGGTATTTCCGGTCTTCCATCCTGAAAATACTTTGAAATATGGACCAATATATAGCTAGATTCTGTGCAGACTTTTTATACATGACTCAGTCTTGTCTGTTTGGTGACTTTGCTAACCCTGATTAAACGTGTGAAAGGTCAGCAATATAACAGCGTCAATCATGTTTAGATAGATACATAAACAAATGTTTTAAAATGCGCGTACAACATGATATCTCTGAGATTTATATATGGTATGCAGTACTAGTTGTACCAGCCTACACTTTTCGTTGGTCTACGTCTCAGATAAAAAAGACAAATTTCACTTATAGGAATAGTCACGTCTCGGTACATATTTACTTTTTCTTTAAAAAATTTAAAAGCACTTTGTCATCATTTAAGCCCGAGAAGAATTAGCATAAATCTGTATGCTTAATAGTGACTTTAGGATTAAAGCTTTAAAGATGATACTTAGCAGAAGGGTTTTGAAAAGTGCATGATTTTTGAGCACAAAAGTGTTATTGAAATGCATAAAGAAGGCTACTCTAAGGGAAAAAAGCAAAAATATTTCACCTTACAGTTCAACATTACAAACAATCACTGACACGGCATTGTTTTTGTGACGGCTTTGAGAACAAGTTTTCTTCCCATGCGATACCACACATGCAAATAATGCAAGAAGCTAGTAATGCACACGAAAACACAAATATAAGTTCACATTAAGTATTGTTATGCTACATACATTTTCATTTTACATCTGCGAGTAACAAAACGAAAGGGATTTCTGTGCCTAAAAATGTCGTCTGCAAAACACAAAAAACAACTGCTAGCGCACACTTTAAAATGCATTAGTCTAATTATAAGTACAGGCTCTATCTAATTGATAACAAGAATTTTGAGATTTCTGAGATGATTGCCGGTGGTGCTACGACTAAGTACAGTAGAGTACCTTAGATATTAAACGCAAACAAATACTAAAGTCAACAAGGGCTTCTCTCTTTTTAAGTGGCAGTCAGTATTGGTTGCACTTTTGGTGACATTTTGCCATTGTAACTCGAAATGAATCTCAAGGCACCCTTTTATGATTTGCATCATAGCCATGGAATACTACATATAATATAATGTATGTAAATGTTTTTGCCATTCTCTTCCTTGAGTCTAGTAGTATTTGCCAATACTGTCGTAATGAATGTATTGTTGGTAAACTGCAGTACGAGCTGCATGCGAATGGCGATGCAGCATGTATGTGAATAAGATCTCTACCTTCAAGTTTGCAGCTTTTTAGCATGAAATGATGCAGAAAGAGAAGCATCACAGTTACAAAGAAGAAGACAAAGTGCATCATCGTTTTGCACCCACTCAACATGGCTAAGGTTGTACGTGCTGTTTACTGCCTACTAATTTGTAGGCAAACAATCTATGAAAGATGATAATCTAAATCTAGTTCATTGTATTCAGTTAGAAGTCGCAGGTAGCCAACATTCAAATATACCTAAAAAGGACTTTTACAGTAACGCCTGCTAATTCATATATACAACAATGCAATTGTAAAATACAAGAGGTTCACTTACTTTGTGAAATGGATGAATACTGTCGAAGTAACCACACACTGAATCACTGATTACTGTTTAGTGTCACGAATTCAAAATGCAGAGTGTTATCTGGTTGCACATCTATCAAAAAATTTCACTTAAACCAGTTTCTCGTCTTTTCAATGTTTTATCTCTTTTGAAGGTTCCCGAACTTTTTAAAGACGGGATTAGTTCTGGTAGTATTAAATCGCAAGGATTTTTTTAAATTCAAAATTTAAATAAAATTACGCGTACAGCGAAATTATTCCAGTCTGCTGCTGATGTCACAGTCTCCACGAATTCCTGGAAATACCTGTTCTCTCCAGCTCGAGCGTTTCTTCGGAATAAGAAAGCGCACAGAGCAACAAAAAATGTCTGAGAACCGATGCTTGCCTGAAACCCACGTGTTCACAGCAACCCCTCAACTAAACTGCAGCGCTACAACAACAATACAACCCTTGTCTGGAAAAAGGGACACAAAATGTTAGATTTTCTAATGCACTTGTTGGAATTGCATAGAGAAGCTTTCAAATGCAACTTTCATTTCAACTATTTAACTTATCAAGCTCTATTTTTAGCTTCCACACCTCTAGAGCTGAATTTTACTCACAACCGTTGGTTTCCTTCACTTTAATTATAACAGTGGTTCCCTATTCGTCTTCGGCTTCAACTTTGCATGTATCAACCTTTTTGACCTGTGATATGTAGGTTGGTCAATATAACAGAAAAACTGAGAAAAATTGTTAAAACATTCTGTATTGTTGTTGTTGGTGTTGTGAGTACCACTGTGAGACTGGCTAGTCACTCATTCACAGAAGAGGGTTTATCATCGCATGAAAACCTCTTAACTGCTTTGGCTTTGGGGCTTCATCATCATCGTCATTAACGTCACTGCTTGCATTGTATTACTGGTTGCCGCTTTACACAGTACACATAGGCATAAACTTAGATGGGATACATAAGGGTTTGAAAGTCCACTATTGCAGTACAGATGCAGGCACGACAATGCAATGCAGGCAAAAGTAAAGGTAATAGTAAATTGAAGATATGTATATATTGTGCATAGTGCCAACATTTATGTTCATATAACAAACTTTTCTTCATATGTATAGCAGTAAAGCATATATTCATTGATGTTCTTTTGAAACTATAAGCCTTTCCTACTATGCATACAAAATGAATATACATAAGATTATAGTTTTGCGTAGATTGCGTACTTTCAACAACCCCTTGAATTTGCCTTAACCAGGTATAACATAAATAAGTCACTAAATACATACATACATATATACATACCTATACATGTAATATTCATTATTATTCAAGTTGTTTTTACCCTAACCCTAACTAATGCTTATTAAATTTTGCTTTTAATACAAAACTTTACTTAACAATATAGACATTTTGTTTTAAGCGATAGTGTAACAGTATATACCCATTAATGTAGCAGAATGACGATGTGTACATAACCATGAATATTTAGTTGTAGTTACGTTTACAATCGTTTTAAACTAAAAAGTTTCAAGTAATTTGCGACGCAAGCTATGTTTGTGTGTATATCTTTCTACATTTACGTATACGCGATCTCAAAGTTTGATTAGACGTTTTTTACGATATCTCAGCATTTTAATGCACTTTTTATCAACCCTACAAATGGTTGTTGTAACAAGAGCAGGATCTTTATTGACTTGCAATGCAATTCCTTGTCAAAAAGGGAAACAAGAAAAGGGATGCATGTGAGATGCCCTTCTCTGTAGTGCTACTATTTGAAAGGACCAGCTAAGCTTACCACTAACCATTACTATACTTAGGCATATATGATATCATATATATAACATTATTTGTTGGTAAGTAAACTTTGCCAGTCTGCACAATTATCCCATTATAAGAATCAATTTGGTTTGCCGTTGTTGATAGTTAACACAAAAGTGAACGATTATAGATTGCATGCTAGTTGATCTAACTACAAATGATCTTTTTTATGTCAGCTGAATTCCCAATGAATATACCTACTTGCGTGAATATTTTTACATGTAAATTTGACATACCACATGTAAGATTTGAACTTCAGGTACAAGCTACTTATACTAGGAATTCTGAGTATACGTATATAAGCGTATAAGAAACAAAGCAATGTAGACATGTAAGTAAGTAATTGTATTTATACTGTAAATCTATTACAAAGGAATAATTGGTAGCCACTTTATTCAACCCAGCATTACAAGTTGAAGTACCCGTAGTAAAAAACCATGTACATATTCATTTGTCTGGCATAAATTACAGCCTGATTTTTGATTAGGTATAGGGGATCTCATAATTTTATTCTCAATATCAATATCAAATGTAACAATCTCTAAATGGAATTAATGTGGCAAAGGAAACTGAAAACTCCGATGTAAAACACAGCTTAAACATATCTCACCTGATCGGACCTGCTTGACTGCTTTTGATTAAATTTTGTGTTTAAAAATATTCTTGGCACCTACTGCAAACCATGACTTAACCAGCATTAACACTTTGACCAAATTCTTTAACGAGTAAGAAAATGGTGTGTTTTTTAACTGACAATCCATTACAAACTGTTTAATTATGTATTTGTTATAGTTATAGAATTACTACCCCGTACAGCATTTCATACTTAAAATAACAAAAAATTTGCATGATTTCCGTACAAACAAATTCTGTAGAAGTGTAAAAAATATCAAAGCAAATTATGACTGACAAGACCATTAACCCATTCATCAATATGACTGCAACATTGCGAACGTATTTCATGATTAAATATATCTTATGCAAAGTAGAACACAAAGTCGAATATAATCCCGACGGTGTGTCTTCAAAATAAAAATTTATTTCATTCCTTCTTATTACAATTTATGTATTTCAACCAACCGAACAGACGTTTCTTCAATTTCATGGCTTTCCTTGAAACCTTCATGTTTCCTTCGGGTTTCCCAACGCTCCTATTAACAACAAGCAAGGATGGATTTTGATATGTGTACGAGAGTGATACAGTAACGGTGTTGATGGGTAGGATGCTTATGTGTGCAAGATCTTTCTGGAAATACGCAAGGGAAAATGAGGACGTTCTTCAAAGGTGAGGCTTCCGCTTCAGTGTAAACAAATGTTTTATGCGTGTGTCCTATGCAATGGGTCATTTCATTTCTTTGTGTCAATGCTAAGCTTTTGTGGTTATTTTTCCAAAACCCTTTGTTGTTTTTTTCCTTGACAGTTTGGCATATATTTTCATGAGAGATGCCTTGACTTAATTTTGAATGAGATTACAAACCCAATGCAGTGTTGTACCTTTCCGGATTCCGATATATGCATACTAGATACGTATTCGTCTCCTTTTTTATGCTATGGCTGGTAAGAAGTTGGGTCAAAGGACAGGTAGGTCACTCAGATCATTTTTATCCCGCACAGTAAGTCTTCTGGAAATTTTTAGTTCATTGAGGAACGTAAAATTTTACTCTTCAAATGACTAAACCATCTCCTAAAATTCATATATGTGTATTCCTGTATGAACCAACATTTAAGAAAATTACATTATAATTTTACAAGCCTCTGTCACGTTTTTAACTTGTGTATAGTATTGATTTTTTAAGTCATTCAATTTGTTTGTGGACTCAGTAAATACGTAAACGTGTATTTGTTTACATCTTTAATAAATGTCTTCAAACAAACGACAAAGCCATTAGACTTCGCTTCCGTCAACTACCACAAAATGACAAATGGAAAAACTAATTTAATTTGCTTTTCATTGAATATTCACTGCTAGCCTGGTTGAAATTGTTCGTACAAAAATATTTGCAATAGTGGGTTAAGATTGCTGTAAGGAGGTTGGAATTATTCCAGTATTGGAAGTCAACGGTGGCGTTTCGCTAATATTATTCAACTGGTTGATGAAAGGCAACGGTTGCCTACAAAATGTTTAAAAAACGATACTTGATTCTCGCTCAAGTATTAGGTTTCTTTCCAGCTACAGGATTATGGCGAGCTAAATCAGCCTCGGATATTAATTTCAAAAAGCTATCGCTCGCTATGGCTTACAGGTAATTTAGTTGTTCAATTGGAATGTAGTAAATAGTTACTTTTCTCTTATCCTGGTTATCCAAATCTTCAGTAAATGTGTATGTATGTATATAATTAACATTCCAGCTTGTTGTTACTACCTATCAGAACTTGTGCAATGATAGTTTCCCTGCAGTTTTTGAGATTCTTTTTGCTAGGAGTTGCCCCTTCGGTTTGCTGTACCGACGCCTTTGCTATTTTAGCTGGATTAGGTGCCACATTTTGCAGTGGAGCTTTATACCAAATTCTGGTAATGTACAGGATGTCAAAATTTACATGTCTACTCAAAAAAATTGAAGAATATGACACAACTTACCCCAAAACTACAAAACATCGCATTTGTTGCTCCTTCTTAACCAACAACTTGATTTTCATCTTTTTTACTGTCACTATGCCTGTTAGCCTCGTTTGTGGTTCGGTACTACTAAAGGATGACGCAACTTTTGATAGATTTGAGAAAGGGTTTTCCGAAAACTCTCATGAGAATCCATGGTCAACTATTGCACGCATTCTGTTCGTATTTTTACTGCTTGAATCTAGTACGGCATATGTGATAATTCAGCTGGTATATCTCATTAAAGCGATTGAACATAGACTTCGAGAAATTAACTTGGTAATTGCTGAATACTGTGGGGGCACTAAGTCGAAGTCTGAGTATGACATTCTGCTGGATTTCTACACATCAGGGAAGTGGGCAGGTAAATCATCTTCGTCAGTTGTTAAACCAGGAAGAGATGAAAAACCACCGCAATCATTCTGGAAGAATATTGGCAAACGATACATGGATTTTGAGGAATTGTTTTCAGCATTCATTCAGTTTGCAGGAGCATACTTCATGGTCATTTATCCTTTGCAGATATTTTCATCTGTGTGCATGATTTACATAAACGCGACAGACTTACTGATGGTAAGAGAGGATAACTTCTTTGTAAACTTCTCCATGATTTTCATCATGAGCTTGGGATTAGCTAGAATTTGGAGTCTAAGCGCTGCTGGTCAAGGCATGGAGGAAGTTCATTCACAAATTTTGAGACAAATTTTGAGAGTAGACGTCGATGCAATCGAAATGCACAATGAAAAGGATCAGGTACTCGCAAAAATCAGTTGTCATTTTTTACTTAATCTTGTGAGAATACGAGTTTAGAGTTTTTTTATACCGTGTCTGTCTGCAAGTGTGGTGTGATGTATATTTTTTGTTCTGATAATTACTTTTCAAGCACGCAAGTCATTTGCCATTAATCATTTTCGCTAAGTATTCTAGCCTATTCTATTAATGGTAGCCATTCCAGAAATAAGAGATTCGGTTTTCGTGTGTTTGCACTTTGCTTNTTCCAGAAATAAGAGATTCGGTTTTCGTGTGTTTGCACTTTGCTTGCTCATGATGACATTGAACTTCTTGAGTACAGCTAATTATTTGAAATGATTGGATTGATAGGGAAGCTTATGCTTGTTGGTAGATCGTAAGGTTTTTGTATAGTGCTGATTCAAATCACACCGTAGTGCATGCTAACTAAGCATTACCTGAATACTACAATATTTAATCTAATTGCATTTCTGTTTCATCACTGTTGCAAATTCTCTAAAAGTTTTAATTAATTTTAAATGTCTTTCTTTGGATATTGTCGCTTGTCGTAATGCTTAATTGGTTGAGAATATTATTATATTTTATTTACAGTACAACAAATTTGTCCAGATAGTAAAATCTCTTCGTATCCAATTAAACGCAAGTGGTTTCTTTACCATAAGCAGGAGTAATATTCCTAGTGTAAGAACAATATACTATTTGTAATAAATTTATTATTAAAATATCTTTTACTCACGGACTAATTTTGAATTCTTACAGATACTGATGTCCATTGTGTCCTATATCATTGTCTTACTTCAATTCAAATCAACAGGGAACAAAGTACCTTCCAACAATGCAACAATATTAAATTACTAAACAAACAGTACGAACAAGACGAGTAAGCATGCAAAAATTTCTAATTAATGGGCTCATCAAAAGATCCGCTGAGTACCTCCTAACCTAATGCATAGTATCTTTAATTGTTTATTATACAAGTTCTAGAGAAACGGAATAAGTACAGAATTAATTAAGTACTGTATCTCAAGGTTAAAGTCATTCCATTACAGAACCAGAAATTTTAAAAATAGATAACGAGTCATTGAATTTTCAAAATTTACTCATATCATATAAAGTTTACAGAACACCTGAGGCACGTTTGATCGTTAACAAGTAACTCCTGAATCACAATTTTTGCTGAATGGTACTTGACTTCTTGCCCACTTAGCCTTTCTCTTCAGGCTAATTCATTCGTGGCACCAACCCATTCAGACATTTTCTTTCAAGTAAACGCCATGTTTTTCTACAGTTGTAGAAAACATCATACACGTAGATTAGACAGGGAGCAGTTTACTAACACCAGTACTTGAGGATCTACAACTCTATCGGCAATTTAATGGAAATTGGATGGAAGAATTCAATTAGTTTTAATGTTAGGACTCACAAATGTTTTCGAGTTAGTTGGCATGCAGCCTACAAGGTTTATTTTAGTATTGAGTCAGAGATTAGAAATGTTGGATCAAAACACTAGTTACTCATGCAACAGTCCTTACTAAAGAGAGGCGAGTTCTTAATGGTGACTGGGTGTTTGCATTCGCGTTAGGCTTTTAAAATAATGGATGTGGCAAGGGGAAATATTTGCTGGAAATAGGATCATAAACGCACGCCATGCATACAACTTTCCTATTTCGATTACTATACACAGTAAAACTAAACAAATTGAGTAATTATCCTTCCCCACCAAGTAAAAAAAATTTTTGTGGTCGATCAATGTTTTCTTTAAAATTAATAGGCTGATAAATTATAGTTATAACCTGACATAACTTACTTGATCTGTCAGGATCAAAGTTGAGTCCTACTTCTTTAAGTCATTGTTCAAAATAAGTAAACTCTGTAAATATAGGACATCACTTCTCTGATTGTGTGCTAGAGAAAGTAGTAACAAGACCGAGAATTACACTGGCACGTGGCACGGTCGCGTACTTTGGTTACCTGAATCCCATTTGTCTGCATGGATTTCATAGATATAAATTACTTGAACAATTAATTTAATTCAGTGAGTCTAAAATCTTCAAACCGCACAAAAATCAACTTTATTGATAGATGGAGGCTACTTCAAGGGTACGGTATAACTCTTACAATACACTGACTAAACCTTCATTTCTTGTTTCTTGAAACGATGATGCTTTGACCCTTTACGATCTGCTACGCACATTGTCGAGAGACATTCTGTTTAAGAGAGCGGAGAAATTGGAAATGTCAAGTAGTTACATGTTACATCCTACTAGCACCAAAGCGTTGTTAATAGGGTATTTTGCATTTTCAGTTTGACCTTGTAAAAATGTAGCAAAGCAAGAGCAAAATGAATGTTCTTGAATTACAAGAAAGACCCCGTCTGTAGACATACAATACTACTCGTTTCTGAAATAATGTGTGGTGAGGGCTTACAAAATGACCTAGACTTTCGAAAGCAACGTAGTTATAATATGTGCATACCTAATAGTGACAAAGTCTAAACGTATGAAATGGCAGATTTCGTGGCAAATGTCTAAATAAGTTCTGCAACAATATATGTATGTGTTTCAATCAAATCGTTAATTTTCATTGTATTGTAATGTTTAAGGTTACTAGCTAAAAGCATTTTACGATACCGTGATTGGTATATTGCAGTGCATTGTTGGGTCGACAATTTTTTTCCACCCTTTCAAAATACATATGCTTAATATGGATGTTACAAATATTCTTAAATTATCAAATTAAAGTATTTACAACCTCTTTTGTTTTAGTACCAAAATATATCAATAATTCATGTACCGTAAGATCAATAATCCTGAGAATAATTTATTTGTGGATTATTGTTACTTGCTACTGTATCTCGTAAATAACAAAAACATTAAATATATTAACGTGTGATAGTGTGATCTCTGATCTCCGTAATGTTCATACCATTGAAATCCTTAGACGTAGAGATATGACTAACATAAAACTTTGTGAGTCCTAACATTAAAACTAATTGAATTCTTCCATCCAATTTCCATTAAATTGCCGATAGAGTTGTAGA
>JAHZNG010001009.1:0-19600 GCA_027744375.1 Orchesellides sinensis
ACACGAAGTAAATAATAATTCCAAATGCATCACGGCAGTCTAGTTGAAGCTAAGTAGCATACCACGATAGATATTTATACTGAGACTGGATTCTGTGGATTGTGATTTAAGCATAACGCAATCCTTGGCATTAAAGCATTAAAGTTGACGCGTTTTTTACGCTTTGAGTTTTTTACTAAGCTATATCATGGAATTACTTTTTTATTAGGTGTCTACACGTACATCATAATGCACATGATATCCTGGATATTTGCACTGTAATTCATGCACTCCCCTCTTGTTTTATGGGCGATGAGAGGAGAGAGAGAGAAGCTGATGGAAAAGGCTATAAAACTGGGATTTTAGTTGTCGTCTTTTCTCCTGGAATTAGTTTATGCTTCATTGCAACTACTACTGGACCAGGTTTTACTGTAAACACATTTTCTTCATCTTTGAGATTATAGGTAGCGTTTTTATAGTTGGGTCACAGAAAGAAAGTCAGAGTAACAGGAAGAAGTTACAGTCCTTCTACTTGTTGTTGTTGTTGTTTTAATAAGTTAAGACACGAGTTTGTTAACGTGGACAAATATATAGGTGTAGGGTTAGCATTAAGATGGACACGGAGCGAACGATGTGTACTCAACTCAATTTGTGTTTAAGTCAGATAGAGTAATATTTTAGTAAGGAATACAGGAGCATGGAGCAACCAGGAAGAATCTCAGTCTCAGTTACATAAATACAAAGTTTAACTCGTTAATTGCTCTGATTTCTCATACATACTTGCTCGCAGTGCAAAAATAACGTTTATAAAATACGGAATTACAAAAAGGACTCCTGTCTCAAGTTCTATTAAATATCTTGATTATTCGATGTACTAATTAAAAGGCTAGTAAACTTTTCAGCTGAAAATGTTGAAACTTTATAAAGAAGCAAAGCTGAACTGTTAGTAGATTTCCGAGAATTGCTTTAATACATGCAACAAATGCCCATATAAACGATAAAAACATACAGAGGTTGTTTATTAGATGTATCTGTAAACACGAACATCATGGAAATAAGTTTGAGTCTAATGACTCGTTCGGATTAGTCAAGCTATCTGCTACAACAAACTCTGTTTTAGCCTGAGTTGTAATACATTTGCTCCTATTTCTTGATTAAGGGAAAAACTTTGTTCCTTGACTGTTGCTGCTGTGCTCAGCAGAAGCAAAGGCTATCCTTTTACACCTTGCTTTGGTACATGTGTATAATTATAGCACTTTGCAAATGCAGCCAAAGTCCTAAATGTATTTTGTAAGTGATAAATAGAAAAAGTCAGATTTTACAAACACACATGTTCCTGGTGATTCTCGGAAGCTCTCTAATCTCAAATTAAGTCTTGCTGTAGGCAGGTTAATTGAAAGCATGAGTAATGAAGTAAAATATTTGTCAAACTCAGCAAAACACTACGTAGAAGGTAGGTTTTGTATATACATTACATCATAGCTATGAGCGATGAAAGTCATAGCGTAAACAACTTACTTGGTAGCCAACCCTGTGCTCTGCACGACATTCTGGACACTTAACCTGAAAATAAAAACGGGAAATTAAAAAATGGAAATGGAGTTGACAAAATAGCAATTCCTTTTCAAATCAAAATATACTTAAAGTAATGGATTTATCCATATCTTCTGCCTGCCTTCTGTGAAATTTATAAATACCCTTGATTTTTCTGTGTAATGGAAAACTGGGAAATTGATTTTTATTCTAGGATGAAATAAAATTACATTATGACTGTTGTAGATTTGAAATGGTTTATAGGGAAGCGTATCGCTTGTAAAGATTTTAAACAGTAAAGAATCTCATTTGAATCTCATTTCGTCCTTTTCAAAAAATACCCAAGAGTGGAAGACCATGCGATCATGTAAGTAGTTTTGGTAATAGCACGACAGACTTATTTGCTTATTGGCAGTAACGCTTTATTATGCAAGTTTGGTAGGCTTGATTGCCTCGTTTCCCTCGTTGGCTCTACTTTCACTCGTTTTACTCTGAAAGCCGGCGTCTGTATGTTGCAGTGGAGCATGTGAAATGACGGGTCAATCAAACTGTCTTCTTTTGAAGGGATTTTCTCTCGCAAATCTCCGTAATCTGACAGGTTCGTTAATTTGATTGGCTTAATATGTCACGATACGTTTCAAAGACCCATTTTCAAAACAGAGAGAAAGATATTGTGCACACAGAAAGAAATAAGTCTACAGTTGTTGATGATCACAAAAAAAGTATATCAGTGCCATTCTCATCACTGCTCCCCCGTAAGTACCCCATGATGTATTTCTTGTTCCATCCAAGTCGATTTGGCTTTAGTTTATTGGATTTACGAACCTTTCAGTGAACAAGACATAATATACCTTTATAGCTTGTTGGCAGCTATATGTATGTGTATTTATTTCTCGGAGAGAAAATTCGAAAACACAATAGACACAAGACTATTTGTTGTTGTGAATGAAAACGAAAATTGCAAATGTTTGCTTCACATGCCACAAAAAGGTCATCGGAAAAATAAGAAGCATGAATCAGATAGCTGATTACCGTCTTATCGCTACTCAAGGCATTTTGTAGACAACGCAGCGCTAGCGTCTGAGCGCATCCGCTTTACTTTGCCCCCACTCCGTTTCGGACCAAAGATTGAGCATGCATTAGCATGACATGAGCTAGAAAAGTATTTTTTACGCTCACTTTCTTTTTCCGTTTTTCCGAAACACTTTTGTTCGTCATATTACGTCGCATTAAAAGATTCCAAGCATATTAGTTATAAACGTTGGACAACATTACGCAGAAAAGCTTTCTTGGAGCAGTCTATAATGTATGTAGGTATGTATAGGCATGTGTTTAGTTTAGATATATGGAGTTGGTGGAAGTTCATAGAACGATATTGTATGACATCATGCATCTTTCCTTGATTTCGGTGGGTGGCTTGCGTCAGTATTAGTAAAGTTGCCAGAATTGAGGTTGAAAAATCTTGGGTCCACGGATCATGTGGGTACATGTCATATGCATTCCTACTTAGCTTTTTGAAATTGATTGCGATTCTAATGACAATTTAGTAGCTAATACTAATACGTTATCCACCTACATATTTAATTAGTCGGAATATCACTTTCTAAATCACCTATTAGCTAATGCGACCGATATGATATTGCAATTTGAGACAAACCTGTCTGCGGACGTAGTCCACAAGGCCCTCCATGCAGGGTTCCATACAAAATGAATGCTGACATGGAAGCAGTTTTGGATTCCTATATCGATCCAGGCAAATGGCACAAGTGAGAAGTTGTTCAAACTGATCCATTTTCAATGTGTTCAAAGGACTGGTGATAAATATTATTCACTTTTCAAGATATCACAAGCCGATTGAAAGAAGAAAATTATATAAAAACTTAATTGTTGATATCAACAAAAAATGAATTACAAATCTATAAAAACTAAAAACAATTTCTGCGATACAAGTTGTATATTGAAGTCAGACTCAACCCGGAAACTTACAACTAACAAGTAATATTAAAAGTCGTCGTTGTATAATAAGTTGTCGTTACTATTTTCAGATTAAAAATGATTCGTTACAATATTACAATAAAATGCTAGAAAAATTTAAAACTATTAAACACGCAAACTTTACAAGAATTCAGCCGGGATTTTTCCTACACTATTTAAGTACGGTTATGGTTCCAAAGGCAGTTACAAAACTTTCCACCGTGAAGAACCCACACTCGCACTGCTGCTATTAGTGGTTATGTTGCACTCGCACTCCTAATAATGAACAAAGTTACTGAAATACAGATCTCAAGACTTAATTCTGAATGTATGATAAAAAGAAGCTAAGTATGTGTGCGAGACAAAGTACTCGACGGAAAGAATAAAATTTTTGAAGTGAACGAACACCCGAGCCAAACCCGTATACATTTACAGAGTCTCCTTTCTTCCACTTCCTTTTCGTACTTAACTATATATGATGGAGCGTTATGTAAAAAATAGGAATGTTCGAAAATCTGGTGGTATGAATGTGAAGAAGTAGTTAAACCGTGAAGCTAACCGCTGGTACAAGCGCTCTATAGTCAATTCTTTTATGTATCTTGTTATTACCAAAAACCAATCAGTATCTATCTACTTTATCTTTTGCAAATAATCATTTTCTTTAACTTTCCGTCTACTTATATTGATACAATATGTATATGACATCAAATTATACGTAGTAAGCATGCCAGCATTTTTTCCGCTTATACCCAGTCAGTGGAATCTTCTTTTTAAAAGTACATGCTCCAATCCAACATGTGCCTGTGGATGTGTAAAGTTCCAAACATTGTATGGCGTCTGGATGCAATCGCTTTTTAATTTCTTCATGTTATACAAACCAGCAAAGCAACCATCCTAAATAAACTTGGCACAAGATACTATGGGAAAATCTAAATATGGACGCGATACTCTATTTTTGGGGTTAAAATGGTGACGACGACCGGTTTCCTATTAGTACTTCGCAATCTGCAATACAAGAGTATACTTTATATACATTTGTTCGTAGAAAAGATGTACAAAGGAAAAAAGGCTTGGGAGCTGGTGATGCGATGTGGCTTGGCTTAGGTTTGCATGCACGTATGACTTCACCAAGTGTATGCTGCACGTTTTACTCATATATTTTACCCACTCTTCTGCCTCCGTCTTCGAAACTTGAATCCCACCACCCTGTATCATGTTTTTACGTGGAATGTACATTAAGAACATGTAAATCGCTGCTTACCTTACTTGCATTCTACATAAAATTGAAGGAAGCTCCGAGAAATTTTCCCAAACCTTTTTCATCCGGGATGAACAGACTCTTTTCTGAAAAGTGTATAGTCCTCATGTATGGTTGTGATACCCTCGTATCCATTCATTGACCTAATCACAAACTGGGTGTAGTTGTAAAGTTGTAACGTGTCAGTATAAAGCCAGAATGTGAGCTCCTATATAAATGAATGCATTATAGACGCACATGCATGTGAAAATGTTCATCATACTGTTCTTTCATAACCTTTAAAAGTACAAACGGATATGTGAAAAGTGCCAGTTAGATTGGGGTCCTAAAAAACTAACTTTTTTACCGTATTAACAAACATACAGTATCAAAACACGTTCGTTACTTATATAACCTACCTATATGTAAGAATGAAGTCAAACGCTTTATAACAGTCATAAGGTATGTTTGTAAAAAGCCGGTTGACAGGTTAGCATTAACTCTTCTATGCAAGAAAGGAAAAACGGAACGTCAGAAAGAAGACCAAAAACACATATAAATCGGCGACAGTTGGAAGAGGAAATTATCGTCATATAATAAGCTGTTGGTGCTGTAATCTATTCAATATGGCACATCTCTTGCAGTCAGCATATATATAAGAACGAAGGAATCAGTGCAAGTTGCATAAACATCATCAACAAAATCATTCTGTCCTCCATTTCACCTCCTTCTTCCTCCCCCTCTGAACTTTTTTCTATAGGTTCTTGTACTAAATTCTTTGCAGGGAAGAAAAAATAAATATATATATACACCGTAAAATACGTAGATTTTTATGAACGTTGCGATTGAGAAGTGGAGGAAATATTATTGAATCTTTGCTAACTGGCTGTTTTTTGGCAATCCCTGAGTGAGTGATTTGATGTGGTTGCTGTTTTATGTGTTAGGATTTATGATTATTATTCTATTATTGGTTAATCCTTGAACGCAGTTTATAAATACATACGTACATGCCTGTACACTTTTTAAAATATTCAATGTAATAAATTTTAGTATAAAATGCAATACTTGGTGATGAACGAAGTGATTGAAAAAAGTACACTGATCTCAAATCTATCTGTAGGAATCAAGCCAAAAAATGAGAATGAGCTCCAGCCGTGTTATTATCAATATAAAGTTGATATATGAAACTTGCTTTCAAGAGTAAGTACCACAAACAGATATCGCATCATCATCATCAGAGATCAGCGAGGAATTTTCACATTAATATTATACAAGTGAATGACTGCAAGTACAAGTATGGATAAGAGTTGTAGGTTATTTTGGGAGAAAATGGAATAAAAAACCAATGCTGGATATAATATTATTATCCGTTCTGAATGGAATAATAAATGGATTCAAGATTCTTCTGATACGTATACAGTTGATTTATTGAAGCCTTTACTAAGGATATCAGTTGTGTTCATATAAGTCCTCTCGCAAATCATTGCATTTTCGTTATGATTATTACCCATGTGAGATTGCAACAATACATAATTTATGTTATTATAGTACATTGCGATATAATTCTGGTTTTCACATTTTATCTTAATTAGGTAACGTTCCGGATCTCTGCTTTTTGAGACTGCATTTATTATTATCTTTGTTTTGGTAATGCTGAAATCGACAGGTATGCAATTCAATTGGTTAATTTAATTCAAGAATTGTTACATACTTGTTTTCTCTTAATAGACTAGTTTCTATCAATATGGTCGCCGTCTTGAATTGGAAGTCTTGTTTTTTATGGCTGTCTTTGTTTGGCTTAGCCCGTACTGGAGTGGAGACCTGGTTAGTTCCTGCTCCAGATGGTGGCTTGATATCCAAAGACGATGGTACTGACAAGTGAGTTGGCCTACTCGGCTGCTCTGCGTTGGGGCTGAGTGGTGACGGGATCTGATTGTCAGGTAACCCGGCTGACGGATTGACACCTGACTCCTCATCTCCACCAATGGAAGCAACTGGAGAGCCGAGCTGCTGGAGCTCTTGATCATTGTGACTGATTATGTGAGGGTGATTACCTGCAACGGATTCTGTGCTAGTCTCGATGGTAGCTGTGTGGCATGATAATTCATCGGAGAAGGTGGTTGACATAACCAAAGGTTTAGTTGACACGGTTGGCGTGGATGCAGAGGGAGGAAGCCTATGATTGTCATCTTTCTTGGGAATCTTCCCAACTCGATGCCGGATTCTATTACGGGCCGTCTTCCAAATTCTCCAGTAAAGGAGAAGAATGAAGAATAGGGGGACGTAAAAGGTGGCACAAGTGGCAAAGATCTGATAGCCCACGTCTTGACTCACGAGACATTTCTTTTCCTCAATTCGCTCCAGGAACTGAGGATCTTTCCACCCGAATAAGGGAGCTGCTGAGACCATGGCTGCTACGAGCCAGACGAGGAATATCATGAAATTGATGCTGCTTTTACTCCTGTTCACAGTCCAATTTATCCGAGTCACTGCCCAGTACCTGCCATTCACCAAATACACAAAGATATATATAAAGCAATTTATAACCGTGTTCATTTTTCTCTTCTCCAAAACCTCTCCCCTCCAATTTCAGCGGAAACTTTTATACAAAAAAATGCACATTATTGCACTATGAATAAAGCCGTGTTTTTTAAAGGTTTGTGAAGGCTATTCAATATGTTTCTGCATTCGTCATGAAAAATAAGATGGAAAGCAATGAAACGAACCACTCCTCATTCAATTTCGGAGGCAGTCAAACGTTCTCGTTTTTAAAGATCTTACAAGATATCTTAAATATCACAAAAACCAGAGCAATAGAAATGCTTTCATTTAACCCTCCTCCTCCCTCCTCCTTTTCGTCGTCGAAAGTAATATTACTTTTGGGTCAGCAAGAGCAGTCAGTGGGTCTCGGAATAAAAGTGAAAGCCAAAACAGCTTGAGAAAACGAGGAAAAAATAGAAAGCAGCATAACTTAACGCAAGAATAGTCAGAATTCTGTAGCACAGCAAAACTTTTTCGTATAAAGAGAACAATATTCACTTATACGAAATATTCACCTGAGATATATGAACCTACATATCCATACATTTATGCATCCGTAAAAAATACATTAATATAACACATGATTTTCATCTCTCTGGGTTAGACGGATAACCAAGATAATGTACATTTTCAGATTTTTATACTTTACTTTAGGAAGGAACACATCAACTTTATCCTATCTTCTAACGGTTAGTGAGCCCTTACTACTACACATACATCCTGTGAAGTAACACGTTGATATAGCATACAACTCATGTGTGTAACAGCAATAATTCGCTTACTCCAACAGACTAACTTTTTTTCTTTCGAGAAGGAAATAGTTTTTTAGAGGCTGAAAAAGGTTGACTGACCAATCGACGTTGATTCACTTTTCAAGTAACGAGTTCAATCGGCCTTTTTTGGTTTTGTGAAAAATATCTGCACTTTGACTCTGAAAGGCTTTAACCATTACCTTTACACTAACTGACTTTCATCTCCTCCTCGCTTTGTACTATATCTATCTATAAATGTGCCTACTTCTTCGTCTTTCTTCCCATTCGCGACTCAGCCGCCATTAAGACAGCTTACCAAGGTAGTGATGTAGACGAGCTAGTAACACAATAAGCGTTTCCCATGAATGACGTAGTCTGACTCGACTCACCCTATCGCGTCGTTTGTTTGCTTATTTACAGCTTTACGTCAAGGAAAGTGGAGAATGACTTGCTAAAAACTTTTCTCTGCTCCTTATTCAGGCTACCTTTTCGTAGATGTGTTTCAATTTCAATGGTCAAGTAATATTCTGCTTTAAACCCATGAAACTTTTTTTAAATGTCTCCCTCAGTGCTCACACATGTCCGTAGAGCCACGTGAATAATGCATAACTAACCCTTTTGAAAAATTACTGGGCTGTGACATTTGTTTCCCCTTTTTAACTTTTCAAGTCAATGTTTTTTCATGCTTTAAGGTAGCATCCTTTTCAGAATTTTTCCACTGTTAACTCTATCCGTCTATCCCTACCTTTTCCCATTTCTTTTTTTGGTCATCCAAGTCATCATTCTCACTATTATTATGTGTAGCCTTTTCTTTTCTGGTTCTTTTACCTGTGAAAATTGCTCAGCCAAGAGTGTAAACCAAGAAGGTTTAAAAAAGAAAGCTAGTCGCACAAGATACAAGCGAATATGGAACTCTTAAAAATAGAGTTTGAAGTGTCTCTTTCTGAGGCGTTAGAATTTTCTCTTTTTAGTAAATTATTCATGTTGTTTTTCTTAGAAAAGTTGTTTTATCTACTGTACCATGCAAAATGTAAACTTAGACTAATAATCGCCCATTCATATGGTTTATTTAGTCAGCTTACTTAGTCAAGAGATTTTGAGCAGTTGCAAAAATACAATAAGTTTTCCCCAACTTTCACTCGCAATGTGAACTGTCTTTCCTTAAAACCCTTCTCAAACTAAGTAATAAGCCAAATGACGTAGAATACCAATGTGCGTCCTAAATACACTATTGATAGATTACAAAATATTGTGACAAGCAGTAAGCACCCTAAAAAACTAATCATGTATGTGGGGGGGGGGGGGGTACTGATGATGTTGTTGAGTTTGCCATGCTTGTTCCAATCCAGTTGTCTCACAAGTGGTCGATAACAAGTTATACACCAGCATGCATGAAGAACTAAAGATCATACACCTCTCTCCTTTCTTCTTAAAACGTAAACAAGTATTTATTTTGGCTTATGGCAGAATAATAAGAGAATTGCAGATAAATAATATGTAGTGGTTTCATCTTGGCTTGAGTTCGCTATTCACCACGCTAATATATTTGCTAACACAAAAAGGAGAAAAGGAGTTTTAAAGAAAGTTTACCCAAAGAAAGCTAAGAGGCACTACCTTGAATTGAAAGAGGCAAGAAGAGGTACGTATATGACTAAAGACAGTTTTTCCCCATTCATGGGAAGAACGTGTATACAATATCCACCAAGCAGAAAATGAATATTGAGAGGGTTTTTGTGACAGCCGATTTGCGTACTTTTCCTATTTTCTCTCTCTGCTGTAAATTCAAAGTTTACATGTGCACAAACACAAAATAACTCTTATCTTCACAGAGCAAAGTTAAGCTTTGAAGAAAGGCATGTCTTGGCTGTGTATCAATTTTTCTTATTCAGCACAACAACAGGGACGGCAAACAATAGAAATGGCAGTGAATACATATATAAACTCTCTTAAGGTAAAAACATAATGTGGGAAAACATAAGTAGAGAGAAAGCGAAAATAACAGAAAATGAATATTGAGAGAGTTTTTGTGACAGCCGATTTGCGTACTTTTCCTATTTTCTCTCTCTGCTGTAAATTCAAAGTTTACATGTGCACAAACACAAAATTACTCTTATCTCCACAGAGCAAAGTTAAGCTTTGAAGTAAGGCATGTCTTGGCTGTGTAACAATTTTTCTTAGTCAGCACAACAACACGGACGGCAAACAATAGAAATGGCAGTGAATACATATATAAACTCTCTTAAGGTAAAAACATAATGTGGGAAAACATAAGTAGAGAGAAAGCGAAAATAACATGTAGGGAGGATGATGATATTTTGGTGATTGGAAAACTTACCTATCAACAGCTACAGAAAGCAGATGGAGAATGCTTGCAGAACAACAGAGCACATCTAGGGATGTCCATATCTCACACACGGCTGCTCCAAATAACCATTCTCCTTTGATCTGCATGTTCCCAGTTCAGTAATTTCACCAGCGTTTTTGAATTTGAAACAAGAACCAGGGTTCCACACACATTTGTTCCATATAAGGCATCAGATTGATCATATAATAGTGTTCAGTGGAGATGAAAAGATATTGGGTAGGGTTTTCGGGCATCAAAACGTTTCCCGATGAAGAGGAACGAAGTCCCGTTGTGTATTGATGTTGTGGTGTTGAGAACGCGTACATGTGAGGATGCGAAAACATGTGAAGGAGAAGATCCAAGGATTTTCCAGAGACATAATATCGAGACATCAGGTACATATAAATGCATTCATCAAAGTTGTCGTTGTCGTTGGTTCCAGCCAAGTGGCAGCGGAGGAACAGCACGCAATATGTGAGAACAGAGAGTGCCCATCATCCAGGAGAGTCAGCAACCAACATCATAGGATCACCGAGAAAATAACCATCACAAAAGAGAGAAGAGTCACAAGATTGATCACTCTGTAACGCTTTTTACTACTAAAGATGTTACATGTATTATATTATTATTATATTTTCGTTTTCTCTTGTGAATTTTTTTCGTGTGTCTTTTTTATACTTTACCAATTTATACAGCAGTAAAAAAAGACAAGGAGCATCGACCAACTTTATCGTATGTTTTGAGTTGGTAGAAACATACAAGGTAGTGATCCTTTCGATGTTACGACTAGTGTGCTTCACTAGATAGAAAATCCTATGTCAATGTATCGTGAACGTGATGTGTGCTCGTACAGACTTTTATGCTCTATGAAGTTATGATTATTGATATTAGTTCATATGAAAACCTCGATCACTCCTCTCTGTCTGTAGTGTCTTTCCGTTTTAATGGATTTTGCCTCCGTAAGGATAATGGTCGGATAAACAAAGAATTCTAAGAAAACTCAGGATACTGTTAAGACATAGAGTGAAAAAACAAAAGCATCACAAATCACATTCACTCTGCTTTGTTTTGCCACTTTCCGACTACTCACAAAGGAATAATGTACGGATTTGTGCATACCAAATAATATACCTTAAAATCTGTACTAAATCATAAACCGTTTAGTAAGTCGCGTCTTATCCAAAAATTAAGAGCCTCTGCAAAAGTACTTATACAATCATAGTAAAAAAAAGTACATCTTTGCCATCTTAAAAGCATATATATTACAAAATATATTAAAAGCTGTATGGGTCAACTTTTAAAAAAAACTGCTAGTTTGCAAGTCATGAAATTATGAAATAAAACAATTTCGTAAATCGCTTATTACAAATTACTTTAGGGAATTGTCTTACGGAACAAGAAACTAACTATGAATGAGCACATTAGATTTATATGTTAGTAGCNTTTGCAAGTCATGAAATTATGAAATAAAACAATTTCGTAAATCGCTTATTACAAATTACTTTAGGGAATTGTCTTACGGAACAAGAAACTAACTATGAATGAGCACATTAGATTTATATGTTAGTAGCAAGAGCCCTTCACTACATACAATTTGTTTAGAATTAAACTTTTAATTCAATCGTGAAACAGCAAGTTGGCGCGATTATTAGAGATTTCACGGTAATGTATTTGAATGCAGTTATCAACTCGTCCATTGCAACAATGTTGAGTCAAACCATTGTTTTGCATGTACCTACTTTAATATGGCTTGAACTGGTATCGTTTATGTTGACATTGAGTTAACACTTCTTAAATAATTGCTTTGTGCATACGTGACCGAGAGATATGCGCCTGAAGAAAACTAACCTGCATGATATGACTGGCTACGCGAAAGCAAATTCGTGATTCGTGATATCAAGTGAAAATATAATGTAAAAGGCTACTGGTCGTCGCTTCTGGTCACTTCTATAACTTGTTGGCATGTGCTTTTTAGTTAGAAAAAGGGAAATGGTTCTCTGCGAAGCATCCTTAGCATGGAATGGTGCCACAAGGGAGCTCTTCTTGTTTGTGAGGAAAAACGCTTCCGCCATTTTTTCTCATCTCTGTAATATTTCAGTTTGTACTCATCCACTCATCAAGAGTAATTTTTCATGCTGGTCTACAACACTTGCATTGATTAATAAAGCTTGCACCCTATATTACCTTACTCTTTCAGCACAATATCATATGGAAAGAATAATAGCATGGATAAAAATAGGACTTGTGGGAGAATGAAGGAATGCTTCAGTGAACCAATATATTATATCAAAACTGTAGTAAATGCCACTTATGGAAACCAAACAACTCACTGTAAATAACGTTGTTATAAGTTTGAAATCATATGCATCTACGACTTTTGTAACATATCCACAAGTGGACTACTCTTTCATCCATTAATTTGAGGGTAATGCAAAGCTTTATTTAAAAAATCATGTATTAAAATAAAACAGTTGCATAAATAACAATGGAATGGTCCTAATGCCTACAGATTATTGCTACAAGTTTACTCTTGCACATGTTATAAATCGCTTTGTATGTAAATTTGACTACAAATAATACAATTTCATTCATTCATTGGGGTTAGTTGCGTCTATTTTTGGTCTCGTAAAGTATGGAAACCCAATGACGGTAGAAGCTGCCTATGCATGTAATTAAGTTTTTTTTGTGACTGATAAAGGATTGAATTCAGCTTACCCCCAGATTGCTCATTGTGACTCGAAGCGAGTTCTACCCAAACCAGTGGAGCATAATTTATAAGTATCACTTTACGTTATATAGGCTTGTTCCTAAGAGTGTAATGATGCATTACGGCAAAGACTTAAATGATGATTTAATGGAAATGTACACATATATATACATTTACTGAGCCATTGTGTACGTCCGTGGTTCTAGGAAATTTATTTGATAAGCTCAATAATAATAGGACGAATCGAGTTCCAAAGAAGAATGGGAGAAGCTTTTTACAACTTCCGCCGGTTTGGCAGTGGAAATGATGAAAATCTAAAAAGCAAGCGATGAAAAGACAACATATGTACATAAATATGTTATATATAGCGCTGCGGAAAAATAATATACATACTCTAATATTAGTAGGCACACACCATTACCGCCGCTCACATACCAACACTAATGTAATAAATTATTAGAATGATGCGAATCAATGGATGATATTTTTTAGGGAAAGCAGAAAGCACCACAACTAGTGGTTAAATGTATTATTCCGATTGTTCCTCTTCACTCGTCTCTCTTTTTTGGCATTGATGAAGTGAACCAAGTTGATGATATTTTGTTTGTCTGCTCCTTCACCAATAAATGGATAGAAGTATGCCACGAGTGCTAAATTCTTTTCTGTATCATATTACGACTATATGAGAAGCAGACCAGAGTTTTTCCATTACCTATATTATTTTCTCTATCATTATTACTTTGTCATTTTTCTTGTTTGTTCTCTCGTGTAAAAGTTGGGAATATGATCGCATGCTTTTACTTTTAGGCAAGCTTAACACAACTCCAGATTTTGCTTAGGTATATGCTTCTTTTTTAATGTTTTACCACGGATTTATATTACATCGTGGTTGTATTTGGAGGAATTTCTTTCCTTAGATTTGAATAACAAAAGATGCACGTTTTAAGGTTAAAAATCAATTTAACTGACTGAATATTTATTTGGATTTCAATAGTAGTATATATAATGTGCCAACAGAAAAGGGACACAAGTTTAAGATCGAAAAACGAAGATTATATTTGAGTTATGCTCAAACTATAAATGGTATATACCAGAAAGTAGTTTTCAGCTGAAATAGTTGATGAAATTGTTGCAAGGAAAAATGATACTAGTTTTTGATTGGTCGTGTTATGAAGCGTCTTACTATAATCTTTTCCTATTCTGACTTTTTCCTTGTCCTTGCATTCAATCCGCGACTAAGCCTTTTTTAGGTCCAATGACTTTCTGCCTTTGTTGTGAAATATATAGGCACCACGAGCAACTTCAATATATAAGGATTTTTGGGGTATAAAATAAAACGCTTCTTTCACCAAAAATCAACAGTATTGGTCCCTAGTCTACGAAACAGTTCTGCAGTCATCATAATGACAATCTTATGAATCACATAAACTTCAGTAGAAAATGAAATACTATTTATTACCATCCATCGTCTACTGGCTGGCATGATATAAAACTCTCAAATTAAGGATATTGAGAATTCCTCAGGAAATATATCGTGGAGCGTCTGAAAATTCACATCCTTTCATCAATTTTGCGGCAAAGTCTGTAAATACGACGTTTGCTTAAGTTATCAACGATAAAGATTGGAAGTAAAGGCAACAAAGAAGCAACAAATATAGGTACGATGATATGATTTCAGGATTCAGTAATGAAATGTGGAAGTTCGAACCCAAAGTAGGGGAACCCAAAAAAATTGGAAGGAAAGGCAACAAAGAAGCAACAAATATAGGTACGATGATATGATTTCAGGATTCAGTAATGAAATGTGGAAGTTCGAACCCAAAGTAGGGGAACCCAATTGTAAAAGCGGGGACAGGTTATATTTTTATTACTTTGTCTGCATTTATATGTGCGTCAGTTGAAGAATGTGATTTTAAGCTGTCTTAGCTTTCTACACACAACACCCATCCATATTCTAGCTTGCAGTGGCACTAAAACTAAGCCTTCGTACACAAGAGAGAATCCGTTGTTTTTTCTAGCCCTTTATAAGATAAGCGTAAATTTAAGTAGAATCACGGCACACACACACCCTCGATTCTACTTTCTCCTTGATTTTAGATTGCAGCTTAACATGTTTGCAAAAATATTCTTGAAAAAGCATGATAATACTTACACGGAACTCGTAATGTATATCTCGGTATAAAAATATGATAATACGAAGCTGAGCTATGAGGAAATAAAGCAAGAAACTGGAAACGTAGTTTTGAGAGAAAGCAAATCCTTCAGATGGGTATAAATCCTTTTTTAAATTACATGTATCAACCTACACACTACTCAACAGACCAACATCACCAGCAAGTAGTAATCGAAAAAATGTTTAAATGGAAGGGCATTCTTTTTAAGGGCCCTATTTATGCTTCTGATGCTCCCTTTAAATGTTTTGCCATTCTTTATTCTCTGGCGAATCTTGTATTTTTTCTTGGTAGTATTTTTCCATATATTACCTTACACGGTAATAATATGCTTCTATTCCATATCTTTGTAGTTTCCTCTGTAGCCAATAATTCACTTTAACGTTGTGTAAAAGTAGAGGTGGTATACATTTTATAGCTATTGGAAATTCTTCTAGTTGGAAATATTAATGCTGAAGTGTATAAACCGACTATTAGATTTTGAGCCCATTATGTATACTTCTGCAAGTAGAAATAGATTTTATCTCTCAACAAGTCCGTGGTGCCAAGCATAGTTATTGTGTTCAGGAATGGAGATAGATTTCCGGTGGGATATTTATATGGATCGACTACGGAAGTTACAGGCAGAATGCTGTCTCTCCAATACCTAAGAGTCATCGGTAAGAGTTAAGAGAAAGTATGCTGAACGGATTATAGTTATGTACATGGATAAGGTAAACATGAATACATATAAATTATTACAGCCATATGTACCAATGGTACTGGCGGTCTAGGTGTAACACGAAGTTATTCTATATTTCCAATCTACAAAACTAAATTTCTGCGCTTGGGATGTGGACTTAGATACAGAATTGAATATTTCTGCTTGCTTTCACCCAAATCTAATATATGGTCATCACTAGTTGTATCCTATCTTCAAGTTGGAGGATACATTACACGAGTCTCTTTGCCCATTGAATTGTTAGAGGAGTTAGGAGCTCAAACAGGATTTGGCTCAACATGCCAAACTATATGTTGCATATAAAGGTGGAATAGAATATTTAATGCATTTACAGAACTTCAAACGAACAAACAAAACAAAAGGTTCGGAAAGGAGATAACGATAATGGCAATCACACACAGCAGAGCATTTGGAGTAGCGTGTCTAGCAAGCAATAAATATCCCTACTGAGAGAGCACAAGCACACAATGTTAGCAGAATAAAAAATGCATTTTGTAAAAAACAAACACGTTGCTACTACTGGAAGCTTTAATGCATTAGAATGACCTGTATAAAAAGTCTAGACAAGGTATGGCTTGAGTTTATGAGCTGATTTTTATTCCCACTTTCACTCCTTCTCAGTTGATACTGTACACTAAATGTGGTGTAATAAATCCCTTCATGTGTAGTTTTTAGATTGCAAACGGTGTGTAGAATGTCTTGCAATTCAAGACAATGTATGCCTGTACAAGTTGTCCACTTCCTGAAATGGGAGCGAAGGGAAGCGTCAAAATGTAGGTAGGATTCGTTTTGCTACCTGTGTGTGAATGTTACAGTTGGCCGTTCATGGTTTTATGGAAAGGCGTAGAAACAGAATGTTGTCCAGTATAAGTGTGTGATTCCTGAATCAGATGAGTTTATGTATGTGCTTGAGTTTCAAAATGAAACATGCTTGCTTTATTGTTATGTTTAATGCCATAATAAACCTTCGAATTTGAATTGCAGGAATGGTTGTGTTCGGCAATAGTGGACTGATTTTATTGAAATACCTGGAATTCTATTTATTGCAACTGGTAATGTCTATTATACTTCCTTAATGACTAAGAATACTTAAAGAGGTAGTGGTAGCAGTCAGTTTCTATTTTCCAATATTTTCCGCATAAAACTAGTCTAAATAGCCGGGCGAGTCTAAATATACCTGGGCACCCTCTTTTTAAGAGTTTTGAAACGCGGAAAACTCAGTAATACTTATTTTTATCTATTTCATTCTGCTATAGAAATCAAGGGTTAAGAAATAGTAAGATTTTTCTGAATCTAAGCCTCGTCTGAGCCTTGAACAGACAAAAAGTGTATGACCACAAGTGATGCATCTTGTTCAACATCAGATTCAATAAATAACTGGGAATCATGGATAATTTCCTTTAAACCAAAAGTATTTATCATTTTTAGCTCTTAATATGACAATAATTGATTCATGAAGCTAATAGATAAGTACTATTGTTTCCTCCATGCAGTTAAGGCTCACATAGCTATAGGTAAAATAGTTTAATGCTCCCTACTTTCTGCTCTACTGCCATGAAATGATATATGGAAGTTTAAACATTAAATGAGGCATGAAATCCACTGCTATGCTTAATAGATATCTAGTTTTTATGAAGATGTTCAAATCCCATATATGTACCTACAAATACAGTTTTTCAACAACATCCCGTAGATGCTCAGAAGCGTAAGTTAGCGCTCTTCTATTTTTGTTAGCAATACCTCTTGCCTCAACTAAAATTTTAGTGCAAATGACTCCACCATCAACGATTGTATTTCTTAAGTTTAAAGATAAGTTGTTTAGTTGAAGAATAGAGCAAGTGCGTAAGATAGGATTGTGAACGTTGTGAAAACAATGGAAAATAAAAAAATAAAAACAATTACTTACTAGTCGAGGAATGAGATACGTTTGGACAACGGTAACAACAAGTGGAAACAACATACGAAAAAACATTTCATTTTTAGATATGTATATGTGCAAAGAAGGGGATATGATTGCAGACAAGAGACCTACTCTAAAGCCTAGAGCTTTCTTTTCCCTGTTTGTAAAGTATATATATTGTTTGTTTGAAGTTGTGAATTCATATCATATCACATATCATTTGCTATTGTGGATATGTGTAAGAATTACATGAACAACTTCTTGAATTTCTTTTCATACACAGGCACTTGAAAGCTCAATTTAACATGTTATATGGCCCTACTTTTGGCTATAAGGGTGAAGGAGATGGAGTGGTACAAGTACATACTCGTACGTGAAATGTGCAGGATAAAAAATTAACTTGGACAGGAGAAAACGACAGCTGAAAAAGTAGTACCTAATGGCACAAGCCACATAGACGTAACTTTATAATATGGTTCATGCCTGTCTTACCCTTACCTTATATTCCTTTTACAGCACAGCAGTACGCTCAAGAAAAAATGGGAACAACCATCAACAGTTATGTTATAATACACTAAAGCAAGGTTTATATTTTTTCTAAGAATGTTCAGAAAAAAACACCCATTTTTGAAACTCATTTTCTGTGTATTCACCATAAACAAGTTGTATGGATAATCCACTATGTAATATGAAGATCGTTTGAATGTATGAAAAGCGAAAAAAATTGAACAAGAAAAGGTGTGGGTTCTTTAAAGATTAGATGCTGCTGAGAAGGAAAGAGTTCAAGAAGTGATAGAATGACGTCTTTCCTAAAGGTGTATGAGTATTATTAACAGCCTCAGTTTACAAGAAAAGCGTTAGAAACTACCATCAGCATAGCATATGTAGTATTTAACACTGTTCATATTTCCAAGAAAACCAGTCTCCACCGTTCATCTTTCAATGCGTATACAGTTCCGTCCTGTCATTTCCCATAAGGAGTTACGTTTGTAAAGCAAGCGTATAATACAAGCATTGTTAGAAAATATAAACATAATTGGAGTAATAATACACGCGCTAAAACTTTCACCAATTTCTCTGTTAATATACCATAACCCTGTATGTTGCTTTGCGTATGTGTACATTTTAGAAGCATATATATTTTTAGTAACAAACGTCTTTTCATGTTGTCATTTTCCATAGAACTGTTAACATTGACTAACAACTTCTCTCTTTTTCATACTTTGCTTCTTTTACAAAACCATAAGGCATACTGGGAAGCAGTGGAGCAAGCAAACTTTCACCATATATTACAAAAAAGCTTAGGAGAAAGCAAGATTTTCACACATGTCTGACAACTCTTCAAACTCAGCTCGTTGTAATTACTGTCTTGCCTTGCGTTCTTGTGGTGGCCAGGCTACTATTATGTGTGCACTATGTACATACATACATTCTGCATGCACATGTATGGAATCTAGTCTTTATGCACACAAGTTTCGAATAGCATGGTTTTAATTTAATAAGGTGTTTATAACGTTTCTTATAAAGTTGAGATGTTAGGATGGTTTAGCCGTGTCCGTGTGTTCCTCACAACACTATTCATGATCACATTTCACAGTTTAACAAGAAAGGAGTGCAGAAATCCAAGAAGCTATGAAAACGATGAGCAAGCAGAAATTATTTTCCTTCTTTACCTAAGCTTTCTCCGGTTTTTACAGAATCCCCAACTTCAAAAAAAAAAAAAAAAAAAAAAAAAAAAAAA
>JAHZNG010001011.1:0-22989 GCA_027744375.1 Orchesellides sinensis
GGTGTTACAAAGTTATACCCACGCTTACACCGTCACTGTCACATCCTCTTGAACATTTTATTGCTGGTAATGATCAAGCACTTGAAAGTAATGCGCCCACATCTATTTTTATATGTCTGAATGGGACTGCTTCTGTGGATATAAAACCCAGCCTCCCTGCTTCCCCTTTTCTTTTGAGATTCTTTTTTTATCGCAGCATATCATATCATGCTTGATTGTAACAACTCATTTTATTGTTCCTAGGCGTTCATTCTTTCTCCTTTTTTCATCTTGAATGGCTGTACAGTTTG
Source organism: Orchesellides sinensis (assembly GCA_027744375.1). Lineage (NCBI taxonomy): Eukaryota > Metazoa > Arthropoda > Collembola > Entomobryomorpha > Orchesellidae > Orchesellides > Orchesellides sinensis. The sequence continues at coordinate 291 of JAHZNG010001011.1, forward strand.
AATGGGAGATCTCTCAGATTTCAAACGGTGTGCAGTGCTCAATGAATACAGAAAATGAGACAAAGATTGTATCAATCTTTTTATAAAAAAGAGAAAGAATAAGAGAAATATGAGCGTAAGGTAAAGAAACTGGATGATTCAGCAGTAATTTACTTCACTGAGCATTGTCCCACTTGCTTATGTATAAAATTTGTATGTTTCAATATCTCAGAGCTGCTATCCGCATGAATACACTTGTATCGTCGTTATTCATCAGTCATAAAGACTTGAAGAATACATACCTTCTTAGTTCTATTTTTCACCCTTCATAAGAAATTGCATTGCGTTATACCTGATTTAAGTAGCCTGTCTGATAGAGTGTAGAACACATCAAAAATTCTAGGTAAATCAATGTAAAAGCCATGAAACGATGTATATTATGAGGCAGCTAAAGGGAAGAAGCCAAAAACGGTCGATTGGGCTGACGGTTAGTTAACCATTTCTGCTCTACCACTTTTGCCATTTCATGACAGCAATGCGAAAGATGCCATATAAAAATTCGTTCGGCTACTGCTGTTGCCTACTTCATTACCGCGGAAAATACTTCTCTATTCTACCTCTCCCCTGTAAATATCACGTATTTTATGGGGTTCGCAGGAGGATAGGTGTGCTTAAAAAATTCCTCTTATATTTACTCCTAATAGTTTGTACACACCACTAAACTACCCGCTAAGCATTTCCACTTGAAACCAAAGAAAAAGATGTGTATCATCGTCATCAAAATATGAGCAACTGTATTTGCCCACTTGAGAGAAGAAAGAGATCTGAAATGCTACGCCTCTTGTGTGCACATTCAATGTGTGTGTTTATAAATAAATATCCGTAACATTTCTCATACAGATCCTTCAAACGGTGCGCTTTATATTATAGGTTGGTAAATGCATTCGAAAAAGAAAGAGATTTTTCTCTATTTTAAATATTTTTTTGTGCTCGTCAGAGAACAAATAAGAAACTTCACTCTGTACTTGTTACATGGCTGAAAATGATATGATGATGATGAGATGAGTTGATGCTTCTATTTTTCTCCTTTCAAAAAAGGGAAAGAAATCAAACCCCCAAGTAGAATATAAGTTTTATATTGTTCCCCTTGTCAAAACTATATTTGACGTTCCTTCACGCAATTACTCTTTTCGTCTATTCAGGAAAGGCATGCTTGTCTGTTTCACTGTACAATATTCCTTCTTGAAAAAGTTTTCAATCATCATCGTCGTGCTTATATGATGCCAGGTGTAGTGATATTTGGATATATTCATATTCTTATAAGAAAGTGTAACGGAACACGACGGGAAGTTGACCTTTTGACACTCAATTTGTCCATTATTGTTTCCCATCTTTCACACAACAATTCTCAAGTCTCAGCCAGACATGATGGAATCATAACAATACTCATTTCAAATCAAAGCATATCATGTCAATTATCCAAGACTGGAACACAAAAACTGGCATTTCTTCTCAGCAACATGATTGAATAGGTGTTGGCTAATAATGACTAATCATAAATTGATCGAATCAAGATAAAAATCACTTCTTTCCCTTTGAAACTTCTTTTTGACATGGCACGAGATACTGATTCAGGTTATTTTAACAATAATAAAATGATGTGTAAGCTTATACCAGAATAAAAATACATGCCTTCAAAGATCAATTAGGAACAATGGAAGCACAAGAAGCTTAACATTTTGGTCGTGATTTTGTAGCAAAACGCCTTGTTTTCCTGATACCAATCACCCTTTTCAAGTAATAATTTAAACAAGTAAAAAATATCCATTATCCTAGGAATTTTAAAAGTCACTGTCTGTGTATTCTGACAACTTGTTAAAGCCTTACATATATTAAATTATATCAATCACAAAAATCAACATTCAACAGATCTCCCCCTTGAAAGTTATACTGTATTTATATGGTACATACATGTGTTTACATACAACATGTAAATGTAATGACACTCCCTTGTCATTACAGTGAATGGGCTTAGAATTATAAATGTGTATCAATGAGATCAAGATTGATCCATATGATTATCAGGGATTAACTGACTTAAAATATACACATTTTTGGATTGATTGAGAGAAGTGTCCATCTTAAACGCAAAAGCTACATAATATGTATGTATATCGAGGCAATATGAGATCAGACCAGATAGTGCTAATAGATTAATGAGATTTTAGAAAATCGATGTTATTTCCGTATAATCATCTGATTCTAACAAGTTCATACCTACGATTCCGTATTTGAACCCAACCTTATATTATAACTTATACATAACTATACATAATCACAAGGCCCATGGAAAATAATATAAAAATAGTTCCTCCCAAAGGCAAATACAAGGGATATATTTTTACAAGGAAAACATAAATCCGAATTCCAGCAGTATGCTTACCTGCAGTTGATTATTACACTGGCAATGTTTTAGGCTAAGATCTTTAAACATCAAATATGCTCATTCCAGTTTCATGGTTTACTCTAATGTTTCTGTAATTTGTTGAAAATAACACTTCTGCATACGATGATCTCTTACAGAATCAAATTTCCAAGGGTGTATTCATACTGCCCCAGAAAATGTTTTGTGCTGTGGATCATTGCAGATGTCAGTTGTAAAACTTGGATTCTCACAAATTCGGCTGTAATTATTATTATATCACCGTAACACTGTTGTAAACGTATATTACTTCCAAATCTAGTATCTAATATTACAGATCATTTTTCTAGAATTAAGGAACTTTGTTAACGTCGCAATATTCCAATCAAGTCCATGACCCAAAACGTATTTGCACTTACTCCGTTTTTATTTCAATTGTTATTATTATTTTGGCATCTTAACCCATTTGTCAACGTAGCAAATACAACATAGCGGATTCAAAGAAAAGTACGACAATACAGTTTTTACTTATCAAAGTTTGTATGAATTTGCTACTGCTGCTGATGATCACGATGATGATATTATTATGCCTAATCGCCTTAGCCAACTTTTTTTTTAAATCAGAGAAAGAATCGGATGTGTAAGCTACCAAGCAATACTAATATTTAATAGTAGTGCTGATAGTGTGACTTGTGAGTCTACTAATAGCAACACACACACACAAGTATCGTAACGTTCTTTTGTAACAGTATTGTAACGTCACCGTTGCAGTTCACTCTTTTTTTACTATCCAGTATCAAGCCAGGCACAAAAGGGTAGGCTTCTGGAAAGTCCTCCTAAAATACAAGTAATAGTTATGCTGTGTGTATTCCATATAATAAAAAATATCCAGCAGACTCCTCTCTTGACTTCTTTCCTCGTCGTCTGGATGGGTTGATTTTTTAGAAAACACACAGTTCAGTTCTATTTAAAAAATATCGTATGGCATTTCTCTCGTTTCTACGCTAAACAGTCACTCTCCATGGCTTGCGTGGCTCGTATGTGTTCAGAAAGAGGTAAAAAAGAAGACCAGGAAAGATTGATCCCTTTCTAACAATCCCTATGCTCACTCCTTACTTTCTAATAAGGATGTGTTGGTGTCTATGTGAGTGTACAACTATGTGTATATAACCACTACACAGAGTATTATAAAAAAGCTTGCTGTGAATAATGTAAGGGCTTTTAGCAGAGTGGATGGGTATGTTGTCTGCATGCTATATTATGGGCTTTAACAATGGTAATAGCAAACTCGGCAGTCCGTATTCACTCGGTTATTCGGTTGGTCTTTCTGATTTCCCTTCTCTATATATTTGTGTGTGTGTGTGTGTTTCCCTCATGCATACGTTGTGATAAACCCACAAAAATCTAGTCTGAGAAGTGAACCTTTGCTGAAACATAACGTAGAAACCAACATCACTGCTTGGTGACATAGACTATACTGCCTTTCTCAAATAATATTCTTGTACATATTCATATAACCATAACCCTTACAGATTCGTAGGGATGAATAATATGTTATGTAGGCATGCATATGAATAATCGTATCCTATATTTTATATGCACAATTAATACAAGGTACATATAAGGATGCGCCACTATATACTAGTTTCTGCTCGTTTTTTTTCATGACGGCTTTCATTGAGCTGGCAACTCGCTCCATCGTCTATTTGTTTAGTGTTGTTGACGAGCAGCAGTGTTCATAAATGTAATAATAATATCAAGGTGCGTTGGGCATGTAATAGTCAATTTACTACAATTTACAAAATATATTATGAGCTTCTACTTCTATGTTATGGCTTATCGTTCGCGTTCCTGGTTTTTTGATTGTGTGGAGAGGGTACAGAAGAGAATAACCTCCATTGCATATTTTTATCAGAGTAAACCATGGAAGAACTCGTTTGCGTGATTATTATGAAGTGTTTGCAATCTCAAGTTAGATAAACGACTTTTATATTTTATGTAAGTATAGAGTTCCAATGATAGATGCGATAAGAATTTCATTGTTGAAAATAATATATAACGTGTGCTTACTACTAAAGGTACTCAGGCTTACTGCAACCATTTATGTTTACAGATGGGTTTTAACTTCTGGTTATAAAGCAAAGCTTAAAGCTCTGTAAGTAGCATAATCTAATTAACTGACAAGTAGTTACAACCGGATAAACTCGTCTTATACTAGTTAGCATTTTCGCAAAGATAACACAGATTTTAATTCTAATAAGAGCATATCGTCCAAGTCTAATACAATATTTGGTGATATTGTTATGGTTAGATGATTTCAGCTACAAAAGTGAAATGGCTTCGTTGAATAATAGGCACTGGAATTATTAGACAATTACTTCAGGCATGCAAAACATATAGATTGCTAAATTATTATTCATGCTTTAGGGAATATTGTATCGTTTTCGATTTTGATTTTTATATAAATACTTTAAAGTTTTTTCGAATAAATACATAATATATTGAAACATAAGTAAAAATACACAAAGATAAAATTCATTCATCATCTCATGGTATGATAGATTAAATTATTTCTTATCCATCCATAATACATTAGAATTTTATTCTTTATAATTTGTCAACAGACCGAGACATGCAGGCCAAATCTTGCCGAGGGAGCCGTGCAGATTGAATATCGAAAAAGTATACATATATTTTTGTCCAAGGTATTGATTATATTTTATATGTTATATACATAGGTACATACATATTTATTTCTTCACTTTGTATAAAATACAATCATTGTAAGTACAATGACTGCACATTCGTCTATATACGTATATGTATTATGTATGCTCTAATGTACCCACACATATTACTGAAGAGAAACAGTAACTTTTATGCATGTGTGATTCCTCCTCCTTAGCTGTATCATGAGCCTAGCCTACTGCGGAAATGAGCAGTATATACGTATATGTATCATGTATGCTCTAATGTACCCACACATATTACTGAAGAGAAACAGTAACTTTTATGCATGTGTGATTCCTCCTCCTTAGCTGTATCATGAGCCTAGCCTACTGCGGAAATGAGCAAGAAGCTGATTAGACCTTGGTTGGGCTCACTCCAACCAGTCCTGAGTGGAAACGACGCCCTCCGCCTCCATGGCTGACTAGGGTGGCTGCGAGATTGCGCTACACGATCTGCCCCTCTTCTCTCTCTCGTTTCACTCTTCTCTTTTTGTATCTTGAACAACTCACTCGTTTCTTTCTCGTCAGTCGAGTTTTCAAGATCAGCGGGATGCCACTACATGTAACATGAAGAGAGACATGAACATGCACTATAATAATGGTATGCTAGCTCTGGCACAAGAGATAAAAGAGGTATATAAGAGTGGTTTTTGTAACCTGTATTTATCAACAACTACATACTATAACATGAAGGATTTCCTTTTAACAACATACGCGAGGGAAAGACAGAGCGTTGAGTGAGTGTAGCCTAGTCTTACTACAGATACGCAATGCAATCTCCCCACTTTGGATGGTTTCGTATCTTAAATTTGTGACAGCTACAGTAACCATCATGAAACGAGCGTTGCTTTTTTATGTATTTTTTACCAACACTGCTAGTTTCCTTAAATTCCTTGTCACCCTTTTATGCATTACGAATCCAACACTGCGTAATTTCATGGGGATAAATTTTATGCCAGCAAACTACCTTTTGGTTTTGGTAAAAAACTTCCCTTGCATCGTGCCAAAAAAACCATATATAAATGGAAGCGTTGATAATCATCACATTCCATGGGTTATTCAAGCCTCACAAAATTACCAGTTCATTTTTTGCCAAATAAAGGCATATTAAACGATTTTTAAATAATTATGTTGCAACTAAAATTAAAATGGCATATTTTAAAACAGCTCGAGGTTTAATTAGCTAATTTGTAAAGTAATGCAAATAGGTACCTACGCATAATATGTATTATGAATGTTTGAATGGACATTGGTTTAGAACGGAAGTTCAGTAGGCTTGAATGAGAAAGGGAACTCCCAGCTTGTTGATAAATAAAATTGTAAAGTCAATGTCAGCAAAAATCCTATTAAAAATCCGCAATATCGGCTTTATAAAGTTGTTTATTTTCACTCCATTCATCGCATCGTAAAACTACAGATAAAAAATACAATGCATGTGTATCATGTGTCTTTATCACATTTAATACCTATCGTGTGCCAAATTGACATTGCACTTATGCTCACTCATCCTTGTCCCCTAATCAGGCTTAACCGTTTGCTATTTACCAGCATCCCCGTACTTCACGCATTTTCTACCTGTTACTCAACTTTAATTCTTGAAATTCCATTATTCAGCACACTCTCATCGTAATATCATAGATACATGAGTAAGTAAAAGAGCCAACTCTAATATAAATACAGAGTTTTAGTTTAGCCTAAGTAAGTAGTAATCATACACACGAATCATCCTCTTCATCAGCATGACGATCAGTCCTAAGTCTGATCCCTTTAAAAACTGAATGAATGAATGAATAGGACGAAAGAGCGAATATCTATATGGTATATGTATATGTGTTGGAATAAAAGCATAATCCTGATTATCCTCATACCTGAAAAACGCTTACAAGGTATAAAAGTAGTTGTAAGTTCACTGATAAAATATATAAGTAACTTCTTAACTCATCCTTCTTTTCTCCTAGAGCTTCTGCATGCTTATTCTAAAATATTACAAAGTGACTAGATCCCATATTATACAATTTAAATCTAGACTTTGTGCAGAAGGAGCTGGTAAGTCTCACTGGTAAAAAGAAAGAATACGGAGAGGGAGAATTACAAGCTCATTGTCATGCATACATAAGGCTAAGGCTTACTTATCGAAAAGCCCATGTCGTCTGTCCGTATAATACCTACTTTATATATGTACATTAGACGTTATTGAAATCATTTTTTGTTTCCTTCACGCAAACGTACGCATGGATGTTATACATATATGGATACATTTCTTTCCAAAGTTAGCTTACCCGTTTCATCTCAACAATCCAATAAAATGTAACTATAATATTCTTATTCAGTAATAGTTTCAATAGATTTTCGCAGATTTAAGGGTATAAATATGTACATACTCCAGTATCCATTCTTTAAATATATGTATAAGATTTATGTAGTCAAACTCAACTATGTGTGTCATAGCCACAGTGATAATAATGTGATGACAATAAGACCGAGTCAATAACTTAAGACTCTTATGGATGCTTAGCCTATTATGACATTACTACTTAAGTAGACTAGCCTACGACTACTCTAATTCTGCTTGCCAAAAATCCTAACCAAACAATCACTTGTTAGAAGAGCTGATTAAGTTTAACCATATAACTTTCATCCTTTTCTGAACTGCTGCGTGGCCTAGAACTTGTAAAATAAAAACAAATTATAATCATAACATTGTCTATAAGTATTATAAGAATGTATATGGTCCTATATGTTAATGTAAATATACAGTGTAAAGCATTTGGTAAATTTCCGAATTAAGATATTTATTGTTCGTAAATTACATAGTCTGCTGTTTTCATCGACTATTAACTTTTAAAAGTATTCTCACAAACTATCAAAAAAAAAAATCATCTATCACGTATGCTCAAAACTAAAAGAAATATTAAGTAAGATTAAGTTTTTGTACATACATTAGTTTTGTGTTGCTCAAAATATACTTTAAGGGATCTTACTTTTAGGTGACAATGACGATGATGATGACAATGATGCCACTTCAACCTGTTGTAAGTCACATCTAATACCAAGATTTTTGGCTTAAGGGACCGAAGACGATGGAAAAGCTGGCTTATTTGCAGTAATGCCACTAAACGGCTATAATATTTTCTCCAGTGCCTACATAATACTTCGATAAATACATAGAACACACGCTACGCTAAATACGCCATTGTAAGAATGAAGAAGAGTTACTTAAATACACAAACCTAAAGTGTACACAATAGAGAAAATATACTTACAAATATTATGTACTTGTTGATGATTGTACAAAGTATAGCAAATCTATCTTCATAATTCGTATTTACACATGAAAATCCTCTCAAGGCTTATTATTACACAAGATCTATCTTATTATTGTCAGCTCCCGTTTGTTTGGTGATGATTTTTTTTCTCAAGTTTTTTTTCTCTCTCATTTTTTGCTATAGTCTTCTTCCGTATTTACTTAGAGAATATAGCACGCTGTAGTGGCAACTGAATAAAAACTTCATAAGGTTATTCTATTTAACACTCCATTGAAGGTTATATACATTTATATACAAATACATAAGCATGGTGGTACATAAGCATGGTGGTACATAAGCATTGAAATAACATTAAAGTGTTAATATTACAAAACCGAAAACTGGCACAAACACTATAAGGGTATTAAATTGCATATGAATAACTGACTTCTTTTTATTTCAGGGGGACTTACGCAAAGAATCAAGTAATATTGTACTGATTACACTGTCATTGTGAGTAAGCTCGGCTTATTTTTGCTGAGTCTTTTTTCAGCTTTTGGCTTCTTTACTTCTTTTCTGCACCTTTCTCCTGTAGTTGTACAAATACCGTTTTAGTAACGATGTATCTACATGACAGTATTATTTAGGTTAAGATAGGCAAAATGCAAGCCACACACGGCCCTTTTATTCTGAAGTCTGCTATTTGTTTGAGAAACGTAAAGAAGACGGAAGGAAAAGAAGGAAGCAACAAGCCAAAGATCGGATTTTTTGCTCTGCAAAAAAATGTAAAGCTTCCAGTAAAGCGGCTTAGAGCTTTTTATTTTTCCATTCTTTAAAAACCTTCTTTTTTGCCTACACTTTTGATCATCGCAAGAAGATGATGAGAAGGATTCTCCTTGTTGCTTATGATAAAAAATAATAGGCTCAGAGACTTGTGTTTTTATGCTTTGTTTGTTTTTACCTCTCCATCATGCTTAAGAGATTTTAAAATGGGGCTGGGGAAAAGGTAGGATGAATCATTTGTGACAACGTGAGTCGGAGTTTAATTACTTGAAACAGTCAAAGAGTAAAAGCACTCTCTTCTTGCAGCTTAAGGTATCACAGGTAATGGTGCAAACTAATTGAGCCTATTCAACCTGTTCAGAAGTTTTGTAAAAAACAAATTGGTGCTTCAAAATAAATATATTTTATATGAGGGCATATTTATTTCAATCAGCATTTGTAAAAATATTTAGTGAAGTAAACTTGCGATGGAAAATGGGCTGGGTGTTCCAAATGTATACAAAGGTATACATACTTGATTTGTAGATTTTTAGCCGAACTGAGAACTTAAATCTCCTTAAACTTCAGCTAAGCAATCAAAATCTAAATATTATGTGGATTTTTATAAGGGAATGCATACTCCATCTGTTCGAATAGGCAAATTTGTGGGTTGAGGCATTCAATATTATGTGCATCCTGGTGTTAAGGAAGAAGTAACGTTTAAAAATATGCTCTTTTACGACATACTCATATGCAACCTGCTCAGTAAGAGTAGCATTCTTAGGACAATATCAAGCGTCATATGCCAAAACTGCCATGTACGCATCTCAATTCAAAGAGAGATTAAAAGAAGAGATGTCTAAGGCAATTCATCGTCTATTCAGAATCAGTGGCCCTTCTGTATGATTTGTGCAACGCTGCGCCATTAAGGCACCAATTTAAGCAGTAAAAGCATTCTTATTCAACTACCTCGTCCACTATTGTTCGCTATTTTCTTTCACGCCATTACAGTTATTATTATTACCACATCCAATGGAACTGTAATCTCTTAATTAATGTGTAATTAATTCAGCCGTAAGTCAAGATTTGGAGTGGCACTTTTTTAAGCGCTAGAACTATGGTCAAGCTATGCACGACCGTAACGTGTAATTCACATTAGAACAGAATACCTAACAATAAAAATTTGTCTTTTAGGCAACAACATCTTCGTCTTGACACATCATGAATGATTTTATTAATGTTCAGGTACTATTATATTTATTATTATGATATTGTTGTGTGTATTTCTTTGGAAGACGTGTCTTTTCGTAGGAATGATGCACAAGTGTGCATGCATATCATCCATAGGATGAGTGAGGCCAATGGCCATTTTGAATGTGCTGTAAAATAGGCGATTAAGCTCTCCTTCCTTTTCTGTTTCTTCTTTAACTCTTTTTATTCATCTTTTACACAACTATAATAATAACAATAATAGCTATTGTGAATCTTATGAGTGATTCTTTCTCAATGGGGATTCAAACGCGACGGCAATCCCATTTAAATAAATTTTATTCATCATTTACACAACTATAATAATAACAATAATAGCTATTGTGAATCTTATGAGTGATTCTTTCTCAATGGGGATTCAAACGCGACGGCAATCCCATTTAAATAAATTTTTGTTGCTCATTTTCTAAATTTCATGTCATGATGTGGCGTAATATCCGGATGGGATTTTTTTGTTTGTGAAAAAAATACGAAAGCCATTACTATACATAAGCAAATCAAGTCAGGGTATGTGGAGTTTTATAACGAAGGAATCACAATTTCAGCAAAAATTGTTGTACAGAATTGACTATAATTACAAAATTTTCGGCTTTAAATTATCCACAACTGACAACAAAATAAGAGATTAGCGTACGCAATGATTTCTTGCTTTGTTGACCATATTTTCTATAGTAATTTTAATGGACATTTTTTTAAACGGTATGGTAAGATGTGAACAAGGAAGGTGGGTCGTGAGTCGTTTTGTGCGTACGGATATCTTTTTAAAGTTCCTCAGTTACAGTCAGTATGAAAGGATTAAACTTTAGAAACCTGTGTCCTGTGTTATAATGTCGATACCTCCGTTTTGACTATCATGTCTGAATAAATGTAATTTCTGACTTTAAGCTTTTAATGAAGCCCTGCTTTACACAATTCGAATTCGGATATTTTTCATGGTGTGATGAAAAGAAAGCGTAATAATTTTTTTTCTCTATCTCAAAAACGCTCTATCTCTAACATAAAGTACAAAGTAGTAAAAAGTACTCATAGAATAAAATGATACCAATAAAAAATTACAAAATATAACTTAATATAATTACCGACTGTATTACTTTACTCATAATTTCCACGTGATACTGTTTGTTTATAAAATTCTTCTAATTCAAGGTCAAAACTTAAATTAAAAATGCATTGTCCAATCCTTAATACTTTGCTAGTAAGTACCAATCATAGTGGGTGCTAGAAACTTGTACACTTCCCTCCTAGTTTATCCCTTTCTCTGTTGATTAGAGTATGTTTCATTATCAAAATCAAATCCTTTCATCATCCATGTGCATACATATGGCACAATAATATTCTTAATCTGTTTTGATCCTTTTGAATATCTTTCACATCCATCAGCATCAACATGATCATTTTCAGCAGCATCACATGAGTTGTGAATCTTACGAACAACAACACACACATATAATATACATATTATGTGTTTTGTTGACCCACAAGTATCATCATCAGCTATTAATTAGTGCAAATGGCATGAGTCATCATTCATCATGCTTGATTTTCCTTATGTTTAAATATGTTACCTAATCTGACTGTATCTGTTGTATATTTCAACATATTTGCAACCAAGAATGATACTGATACCATAATATATGAGTGTGTGTGCTATTACATCATGAATTTATGGATATAACACATCGTTTAACTAATATAACATATATAATCACATCTTTATTCATTTCCTCCAATGATCTCAAATCAAGTAAGCTATTACTGCACTCGCCTTTTAGTAAAATCACCAGGTGAAAGCCAATTATGAGCGTCACAACAAAATACAATCAGCTCAGGATTTGTTACACCAGATTTTCAGCCCTGATAATTAATTGTTTTGTATTAAATCAAACAGTGAAATCAAAAGGGTTTTGTCTGTCACACAAACGGCAAGTACACAGCAATCAGAATTTTTGCTCTGTTCTGCGTATTATATTTTACATTTACTTTCATCTGTTCATGGCATCTGTGAATAAAACAACAACTAAGACGTAATCAGCCCTACCTCGTGGCACGGGCTGTGCATGACTTTTAGGGGGATGTGTGGGCTGTGACTGAAGTTTAGCACATCTGTGCGACCCACCTGTGCATCTGTGGCTTCTGGCACCGTACATACGTTACATATTTCATGTAAATAATTTTACAAAATCGTTAGATGTGGAAAACATGATGATAATGGTACGATATGATGAAAAGATCAAAAGTTGCCACGAGCAAAACATTATTAGCGGCGATGGTATAGCGTAGGGGCAGACAGCTATGAATGTTATTTAAATGTTCCAAACAAAGCCGAATAATGCAAGTTGATCTATGTATAACACAAGGCTCATCATTTGATAAAGGGTTATTCAGTAGATAGTTTTGAGCTAATAAAAATAAGTATGCCAATTCCAAAATTGTGACTACCTCTTCCACCACGTTTAAACATTTGAATTTGCTTATTTTTTCGTTATACTTGTCTTTTAGTGCATACTATCATCAAAGAGAAAATTAAGCTGCAGAAGAATATTGTTAACAAGTAATCAGTTTATGAAACATTTCTTATTCTTAACAAACTTTCACCTTTTCAGCAAAATGAAATTAAGGGTTTGATAAAACGGGTGTTGGGAAGTACATTACGTACGTATTGGTCTGCAACAATATCTTGTGTACTATTCATTAGTTTTGGTCGTTGAATCCATATTGAAATTCAATAAGTATGCTGCAAAATGATTTTGCTCTTTAAATAGCAGTAGCTGTCCGATTCAATTGCTCAATCAAAAATGCATGCATGCCAGTCCGATTGGGCAACCTCAAAATTTACTGCTAATCATTTGGGACAACCAAAGAGAGATTTTGTATGCGGATTAGCCAGATCTTTTGCTTGAGATAAGACAGTTTTGCATCGTCATTCTCCTCTTCTCATCATCGTCCCCCGACGTACACTTGTTCGTCATTACTGCTATCATCAATTCAGATTTTCTTTCAGCGAACAGACAACTGAATAGGGAATGTCTTGTTAGCAAACGGTAGTGCACTTTAATCACTCATCTTATACCATTCAGGCACAGTAGTCTACGTCCACCTTGTTACAGTTTATATTTACTTTCATGAATTAGTCTAGGCATACGAAAACAAGGAATATAACATTTTTATCTTTATGCCGTCCCCGGTCCTGAAAATACTAGAAACGTACGAAATACTGCTGCCATGCGCAATCTATTCAATAAGATAAACATAAACGTATCTAATTGTGTGCTAGAATTCTGATAGATAATTTGTGACGTGAGCTCGTGCTTTGAAGATTAGCGTCCGTGCAGTCTCATGTCTCAACGCTTCTCCCTCCCTCATTTCATGATGAGATTTTATTTTAGAAACTTCACTTGCATAAGGATTCAGAACGACGTTATTATTGTTACTGTACACTACCTCCATTGTATTTGTATGGCAAATGGGCTGTCACACGACGTATGTATAAAATAACTGGTCGTGATTCCCTATGTAAAAATTAGACAAAACAAACTACAGATAAAAATCAGAATTCAAAGCTTTGGCTTTGTTATGCGCATGGTGCATTTTGGATAGGCAACTGTATTTATTTATAATCACAGTTTTTTAGCAGTATACTACATAGAATCAGATTTCAGATTAAAATACCCGACCCCAAAAACTTTGCTTGATTCACTTGATTGCCAAAAAGACTGAGAAGAGTTCATAGTAAAATATTTCCGAGTTTCAACTTTGCATTCATGGAATTCTGACATGAGGTAGAGAATTCAATTCAATTCACTCAATGCGGATTAAGCTTCGATGTACTTTCCTACTTTAGTGCACTGCTCCCTACATAGCTGCAATCACAACTTTGCATGCATGCATACCAGAAACTATGTACGGATATTCACCAACCACTCACTCCCTCCCTACCACACCACCCTCCTTCAAAATCAGATTGCCTTTTTTAGTTTAGAATGTTCACATGAATAGCAACTATGTGTACATTATATACTATGTATACTAACGCAAACTAATTTGTGACTTGATCTCAAAATCCGGAAAGTCCGTCACGTGTCAAGTCGTGTGTCTTGGCTTAAAGCTGAAGGGTCTTGACTAGTCAGCCTCCAGCCGGAGGAATCATTAAAACCTCGTGTATTTCATTTTACTCCATTTCATTGTTTACATTCATTCCAATTCAGAAACCACAAAGTATCTTTCACCTAAATTAGCCACATGCTAAGTACCGACCAGTCGTCGCTTTTACTTTTATTAATGTTCGTGGTGCAGTTCCAGAAATCAAGGATGTTTGAAGTTTCGCATGATACTATGTTCAGGATATCAAATATATGGTTGCAGCTACTTACTTTTACAACGTATGGACAAATGTACATCAAAGATATTGTTTACAGAGATTATATATATTGCAGGCTCATTGGTTGTGCGTTATGCATTACCTATTGGTTTACTCATCCAAAACAAAAGTTGACACAAGTTTGATGGGCTTGATCATAAAGACCTAACTACCGGTATAAAAAGGCGATGATGAACCTGCGAATAATGAAAATTATCAAGACATCATTACGGAATTGATCAATCATGAATAAGTGGTTCCTGTTCAATATTATTAATTAATTTCTCCCAGTGGTATTTCAATCGGTGCAAACAGTTTAGATATACGTTGTTAGCTATATGTATGAAAGATCCATGTTAGCTGCCGACAATTTGATAAAAAGTATCAAAAACCTAGCCGCATCGCGTACCATTCAAGATTTTCTTAAATGTTGCTGCTACAAAGAATAAGATACACTTCCTTTCAAAAAATTTGGCATACCCACTGGTTTCTACACTATGGTTGTCTGCCTGAATCACATCAAAACTCTTCTTTCATAAAATTTTATTATATTTGGGCCATGTGGATTCCCACAAGTCTTATCGTCCTCATCCTTGTCTGGGAGAATTAACATGTAAAAGATTGAATTAGGCAGGTTTCGTTTCTTGTAAGAAAAAGAAATTGTGCTTTATACGTAAACAGTGCTTTTATAGATGAATGACTCAACCGATTCGAAAATCATTTTATATAAACAGTAAAAAAAGAAAAAAATCTCTTACAAATATTAGTTCCCTGATTCTACCCACTCTTTTTATGCACGCTTACGTATTACCTTAATATAAAAAAGCTTCATTGAATTACTTTCGTCGTGGGTGAGACGTACAAATAACTGTTAGCGTGAGCTGAATAGATTCAAATGAACAAAATATGAGCCATATCAGTTTGATATCCTTTTTCATTTATATGAAAGGGCTACTTTTTAAAGTCTAATTTTATAAAAATCATGCTTCATAAACCTTCCAAAAGGGTACGGTGCTACTGTTCATGTTTTAAAAGGGAAGTTTTTATTCGTTTATTGTACCAAACACACACAAAACAGGAAGCAGTCCACAAGGGATACTTAGAGCATGATTTGTATTACAAAGTAAAGGGAAAAATTAGAGTAATAAATTTCTTTTTCATTTTTGTCCAACTGAAATTTATCCGTCATTTTTCAATTGAGGAAAAACTCATATGAATATGATACATGTAATATTTTATTTAACACTTTGCACTCTACACAGTACATTAAAGGGGGTGGTGGTTGGCTGTTGGTAATATATTGTTACTTGAAGTTTCATTTGTCATCCCAATTTTTATACGAAATGTATTTTTCACTATTTTTATCCTTTCCCTTGAAGCTACAAGAAGCGAGTTAAGGAGCAAGATGCCAGCAGCAGGTTTTTTCCCATGATGATGACGAAAATCATTTAAGACAGCGTGTTCAGTATCAAAAGAGCTAAAAAAAAGTTTCGTTGGATATCTTTTTCTTTGAAATAAAAATTATTACAATAAAACATCCCACCACCACCGCTTACCCTTATGCGAGTGTGGTTCACGTTACGTACAAATTTGATTGTTGTCACAATGTTGATGCCTGATTTCGCTTGGAAGTTGGCTAAAGATTTTCTTGAGACGTAACTTTTTAATGTAATGAAAAAGCTCAAGGGAAGACGGAGGAAGCAAGCATGGGAAAGGGACAGAAATCTTCATGTGATATTTTTTTCCTTTCTACGTAAATTGTAATATCAAACCACATAAAAAATTATATCCTTTTTTTCTCTTTCAATTTGAAGATGAGCTCCTGGTGTGAGTCGTGTGTTAGTGAGATGAGATGGGAATAAGTCACACACATACGCATGAACGAAAGGGAGCTCTATCTATTCAACTAGTCACAATATAAAAGGAAAGCATTATAGAGAGGGAATATAAGAATGTATGGAAGTGCCTTGTAAGTAATTTCTTTTCTCGCCTCGATTATCATTACTTTTATTACATTGTCACATTTTATGCTACAACAGTTTTCCCCATGAAAGATGCAGTTGCTTCTGTATGAATTCTGTTTATATTCATGTACCTTTTGAGACGTTGCGCATCGCTGTTACTAAAAATACAAGATTCAAGATGAGGATGCTTACCACGGAAGTAATAATTTTTATTCTGGGGATGTAACAACGAGGAAGTTGATTTTATCTGCGATTTTTATTAAGTATGTCAACACCTGTGCAGCGTGTGAACTTTATGATGCCTTCAATTTATTTGATTACTTAGGGCGTCTTGTGAGAACGATCTTCCCAGGTAAAATACATATATGCTTACTATCATATCCGGAAGTCCAAACACAATTTGTCCCCAGCACAAACAGCATAAACATTTTGAGCTTTTTATTTATTTATTTGCATGTATTTTACCAAATTTCGTAGCAGAATGCTTTTAGGATGGTAGAATGGATTAGCAATTAGGTGTTAATTTGGTATTTGTTAATGAAGTACATTCTGCCTTTTTGATAAGGCGTAATATCAAAATATCGTATCGCAAAAGCTGCAAGCTACTTCAGCCCACATCTTCTCCAGACAAAATACATTTTACTCATTTATTTTGAGGTGAATAAGCGGTAGAAAAAAGAATCAATAACAGGCAGTTGTTTTCAAGTCGAGCTGTGAATAAATTCGAGGGCTTATTTGTACAAACCTATTGACCATTGTTACCCCCTGTGTATTGTACACATTACAAACTCACATTATGTGTGTACATATTTTGGACGCATCTCTCTCTCTCTCTCACTCGGTATGATATTTGCACCCATTCACAAAAGTTTCATTGAAATCAGTTCTTTCTGTCAAAATGAGCCCAAAAGACTCCCCACAGAACGAAATAAAATCTTCATCCGAAATTCAACAGCGGATTGAAAGCAATGTAGATATAACCATTACAGAGTTGAATGAAAGTAACAGCATAATAAAATATACTACTGGAAAACGAAGTGCAAACTACTGTGTTTGCAAGACCACGCTATTCCACACACAAAAAAACTTTTTTTCATAAAAGATCCCGAACTGCAAAGTCTCCTTTTTACGATGTCAGTCATAAGCAGAAAAGTAATAGCAATAATATAGAGCAATGTAAAAATAAAGAATAAAAAGCGCTAAGGCAGTCAGTGTGTGCATGCCTTTCTTGTGCCTTCAACATAGCCAACATCATATTCGGGCCAGAACCTGATTTAAATCTAATCCACGAAGAACCATCCACAAAACAGAGTTCACTATGATGATCATTTTGATCTTTCTATTTTCATGCGTCTGTGGATCTACTCTCCTAAAAGTCCCTATTTGAATCATTCTCATTTATTCAGCAGCCGCAAAGATACGTTCATGTCGGCATGCTAGCATTGTGTGTTTGTATTTACTTCATTCATATAAACTAAATAAGTAGATTGGTATGCTACACTATGTATGTATATGGTTTGGTATACCCTACGAAAGAATAATATACATATGTATCAATGCGAGAAGTGAAGTGTAATGAAGGTAACGTCTGTTGTTGTCCTATTCCGTTGTGAAATGATTGACATCGGGATTCTACACTACGACTGTAATACGCATGATGATGGTTTGAGGGATTATCTGTGCTGTGACAAAAATGAAACAAATAATGCAAATGTATCCACATATTTTTTATTTAAGATATACAAAAAAGTGGATGTTGTGCGGTATGAACAGACGCAGCGTGACACTTACCTAGGCACTTAAAGGCATGCATATTCTGGAAGCTAAAACATATATGCAGTTGATTTGTAAATTTCTGGAAAAATATTGTATTCACATGTCGTTCGCCTGACCTTCCCTTGTCAACGAGTTTTATTACCGCGGTTGGTTTACATTTTTGCCTTTACGAAGTATATTAAATTTTATCTTTGTATTACAGGCGATGAAAATGTGAAAACAGGCCAGACAATGAGGCGAGTAACAAGATCACAAATAATTTTATCGATTCATTTGTATCCCTACAAAATAACAATCTTATTTGCATTTCACCTCACCAGTACAGAAATGCATTGTTATAAGCAAGTTTGGTAAACCTGTCAAACATGGTGGTGGTCTCTGGTGTGAGTAGCTATATTACAACATATTAATGTGCTTCGTTCAAATTTTATTTAAAATCTTTGATGACATTTAAGAAGATATTTCCTTTTTGAAA
This sequence comes from Orchesellides sinensis, assembly GCA_027744375.1. Classification (NCBI taxonomy): domain Eukaryota; kingdom Metazoa; phylum Arthropoda; class Collembola; order Entomobryomorpha; family Orchesellidae; genus Orchesellides; species Orchesellides sinensis. Next base: position 19,269 of record JAHZNG010001011.1, read on the forward strand.
GTCTTCCCTTTTCATATTTTGTATTGTGTTAGACTTTTGCTTTTTCTGATTCAAAGGAGAAGGCAAGGCAGTCAGGACAATGATTTGAATCAAATGAATAATGCAAGAAAAGACGACATATCCGTTTGTATTTCTGAAGAAAATATCAATGCCCATAAAGATGTGCATGTGCACTATGCACTTCACACCTAATATCACACAACAGTACATATATTACATTCATCCCCTGACGGGAACTGAATCTTGACTGACATTTTTTCGGATGCTGTCTTCATGAGTAATAATATCACTGTGTGTAATAATGCCACCTTCATAGAACCATCCTTTCTACCGCATTGTGAGTTTTATGTGCATAATTGAATTGACTGCGGTTTACACCCTATTGTCCGCCACCAAGAGGAAAAACGTAACGTAAAGAGATTGTTATGACGAAGGGTTCCGCCCAGGAAATTATTGACGAAATTGCTAGCGGAAAATTCGAGCATTCAAGATAGAAGAATGATCATGGTTAAAATATTGACTCATAACAAGGGAAAGGAAGTATTAATGTATTCAGTATACAGTTTGCATACATTCGTAGCCTTTTTTGACTGTTTAATAGATTTCCACACATTTTTGTTCACATGTCACTGCAGTAGTTCACCATATCTATAATCAGACCTACGAAGGAAGACCACAGGGTAACAATGCAACTGTCTGCTGCATTGTTAATTGTGTTGATGTAGTTAGGAAGGCAATTGAAGCGGAGCCACGCTGTCTCACCTAGCTGAATATCATGTAAATTAAATGTTTCATTTTTACTTGTACGGAAACGGTAAGTAAATTTAAATTTAAATAGTGTCATTTCTTTTCAAAGGAATACCTCCGTCAAAAAGTGAAAGCAGGATGGAAGGAAGGCTTATCATAATCATGCGATCACATTGCGACAGAGAGGGTATTGGTCCCACTTAGGAAAGTGTGTTAATTTTGATACAATAATAAAATTCATTTCCAGACCATTTTATTCGTTACGTTTTCGCCAACCTATTTTTCCACGAAGCTTTACGTTTGCAAGTGTAAAAAGTAACACGCAAGAACGGGAGGGATTTCTTCCCGAACAAACATTGATTTAAAATAAACATGCTGTGCTTTTTTAATGTTTTTCTTAGCCAGTTTCCCTATATTTTAAAAGCATTTTATTCCAATCAAATGACAAATGCAACTGTGAGAGCTCCCACACTAAATGCAAATACGGCCGAGATACATCAGTAGAATGTTCCGTTTCAAGCCTGAGGGTGCTAAACGTAACAATATTTGATTGAAAAAGTAAACAAATGCAATACGCCAAGTTTACCACAACTCTAGTTCACACTTTTGGTCAAAAGTGATTTTTAATGGATTGATGACTCCCCTGAGAAATAAAAAGTTGGGTTTGGTAATGGTAAGTTGCATCGTATTATTGGCATTCCGTTTGGGGATACTCTTTTCACACAACACTCTCCCCGAGTAAACTATACAGTCATTAAATTGGCCCTGTCCCCAAGTTTATCTTTGCCAAGCTGTGATATAGTCTTTGCTTTGCTTGCGGTTATGAGATTGCCCTTTTTACTGGCTTGTTTTGTTTGTATATATTTTACTTATCGTCACTTTTTTGCTTGACTTGTTTGGCTTCTCCTTACTCCAATCCATTTATGACGCTGATGACAATTTTCGGATTTTATATATAAAGTAATCATTACTCTGTATGTTCCGGTAGTTAGCTACTGTGTTTAGGTTAAATATACCATACGAAAGGCACGTTACAACCTCAGCCAGTATAAATGGCTGCTGTGTAAACGGTTCTTTGATGCTTCCTGGTTGCCTACTTCTGTGTTTATTTTGGTTTGATTTAATTTGATTTGAATGCAACTCAAGTTTAATGTAACTTAGGAGGGTTTCGTATGAGTATACAGGGTTTTTCACTGTAAACTGATGTAATATTTTGTAACTAGTAATTTTCTATAAAAAAATTAAGAATTATGGGCGATAATAATTAAAGCATTAAATTATTCTCTTAAATAGCAAGGAATTATAAATCTTTAGAAAAAAAGTAAGGAATATTTAGTGCTGCTAATATTTTCTTGCTACTGCTCGTATCGTTTTTACATCCTATCCCAAAAGCAATACTACTGTATGTACATAGGATCTCAAAATGTTCGTATAACAGACAGAAAACACGCTTAAATTGACAAACACTATATTTAAGTTTGCTTCATATTAATTTTAGTTTCAAATCTTTCAAATTATACACAATCCGAAATTAAAAATGCATTCGACTGTAGAAATCAAGAGCACTTGATAGGAACTAGATGAAATTTAAACCACAATTTCAATCCGCAATAAACCAGTCTTGAAGATGAATGACATGAAAGAGAGTAGGTGCAGTATTAAATACTTATCAAAATATGCCTTCTCAACCACTCTAATACAAAGTTTAAATTGATTTACAGAGCAGCTGTGCTTTTAATGAAAAAGCAGTAAAAATGTGGAAAATATGGTCAATTATAGGGGGTGTAAGCAATATCATACATAGAAAACTTTTTACTTATACACGACTCAATATCAATATCACCCCCAATAAATGTACAATATGTACTTATCGTCCACTTGTTGGTTTATCAGACCATGCAACGATTCCATAAAGTAAAATACATATTATCAAGCTATAAAAGCGAACTCTTAAAGTGGTATTACAAGTACTTAACAACTCTTCAAGAAGGTGCACGTGTCGTCGCCAGTTATTAATGCGAAATTCTTGTTGTGGCTTATCCATTAAAATTGTATTGTGCAATTTATTTTTGTAACTGAGATCGAGAGTGATTTGGAAATGGTCGTTCGTGTAACGCGCCTCGTTTTATCGCTCCTATTGCATAATATAGATAAGACGGAAAAAAATTGATAAGAGAACTTCCGCCTTTGGTACAAATATTTTAAGGTTATTATGCCTCGTGTTATTGTTCGACCTAGGCCTAGCCTATCTGCTTGCAAGGTCGTTTGTAGAAACTAATCCGCTTTTTTCTACTGAAAATAGGATGACTAAAGATGACCTAGAATATGCAGAATGCATACAAATAGGTATGCGTTTTGTGCATTTTGCAGGCTACATTTATACCAATTATTTATGCTGCAAGTTTTATTACATATGTATGCATTGAAATTAAATCACATTATGAGTTACGACTTTCTTTGGATACACTTGGTATTTTGCGTTTACTGTGTTCCAAACCGCACACAGGCATTAAGGTATGAACTTGCCTAGTTTTCTTGCTTTTTATGTTATCATTAATGTAATTGTGAATGCATTTTTTAGTATCTCCCCTAATTTATCTTGTAATCCTAGATCAGGTTATCCAACGCATGTTATTCATAAAGGATCAATAATGGATATGAGTACCTGCCTAATTGAAATGCTTTGCAATGCAATAATCACTAGCCAGGCGTCGCAAGTTATTGAAGCTAATAATGATAATTACATTGGAGTATTGGTAAAAAAAAGTCGTCATGCTGAAAGCAAACAAAACTTTTGTCAAGATTTCTTATTTTATTACAAAAAATTACAATAAACCTTAACGGAGATTCATATCCTGTTACATATATGTACCTTGTACATTAAATATGTAGTAGTTTGTAGATTCGGAATGTTGGATTTATAATTTAACCCACGGTTTGCATCATATATTTTTTACTACTTATGTATATATTC
>JAHZNG010001012.1:0-11917 GCA_027744375.1 Orchesellides sinensis
ATATTAAAAAAGTGAGCAAGACTTTTTCTTAAGATTGACAAGCGACAAGAGACGATACGGCATCAAGATTATATCTGAGACGGAGTGGCAACCAAAAAAAAGAAGAATATATTCTTCTTCCCATCCCACACACATCATCTTATATTGTGTGTGTGGCACTGTTGGCATTTATGAAAATGTAAAAGACACTCATCCCATCTCGTATGATGATGTGTGTCAAGAAAACACGAAAAAAGTCAATTCCCACACATTTGTCATGTTATCCATGAGTAAGCGGTGCGGTGGTGGTAGTAGGGGGAAATTATTACGCCATATGGTACACCTGTGCTTATGTGAAGCTCTTTTACATCCGTCTTGGAGTTTATTTTCAAGTAAATCGTGCGTACTTCTTAAAATTTTCTGCTGGTTGGGCGGTTTATCCTGCTGAGGTTTTCACATGACAGGAAGGAGTGGAGGGAGCGAGAGGAGAGTTGGGTAAATGAGCGGAGATATGGCTTCTGCTTCTACAATTGTCTTCTGTTTTTTAGTAGTGTGTGTGATGTAATGTGAAGATGATGAGCCTTGATAATTCGGTATGGAACAGTGTCTCCTTTGTACTTTCTACGTGTGTGTTTTTTATCATAGGTCGGATAATCTACTTATTTCTTCAAAATTCAAAAAAACATATAAAGGTTTTTTATGAAAATCCATTTTTAATGCATTTTACGTAATCTAATTCCCATTAGAAATCATTTTAAGCATAATGTATTACAATTGACTGTTAATACTAGTAAATATTAAGCAAGGGATGAATGCGCTGATTGAATATTATGAAAACTCATTGAATTTAAAAAATCACCTTAATACCTGCTGCGGACACAAAAGAGCCTTATTTATTTTCTCATTACCTTAATCCCAGCGTGATCATGATAGAAATAGAAAATGGGTTTCAATTTTACAAAAAAAATATAGCAACTCTCCAAAAGCCACAGAGGAATCTACTTAAAACGCCATAATAAATGATTTACGGATGCAAAACGATAGGAAATGTAAAAGTCAATGAATCATGGAAGGAATACAGAAAAAAAGATCAGGTTTTTTAAAATGCTCGTTCCACTCGACTAATTTTCAATTGACTTTGTGTGTCTGCCTATGCGTCAACAACATAAAGCATTTACATATATAGCAAAGGTGATGATGTGGAATTTCAACCAAAGAAAGAACGATTCGTCGACAAAAAAATAAATTGCTATCGATTATTACCTTTAATCACACAAGCTCAGACCAGACGGAAAAAGTCAGAAGTAAATGAACACGGCGACAGAATCGAAATATTTGAGAATCATGCTGACTTTGACTAAATAGCTCTCGTTACATTTGCATTTTCTTTTATGATCCTAAAAAACGTGAGCTATTACAGCCAATAAAATAAAGTTGGCATCGTTTGTTTGTCGATTTGAAACTTGCATTCCATCATTCAATCCCATTTTTTATGAGTAAAGGAATGTTTTGAAAAAAATAATTGGTTCATGATAAATCCTCCTTTTTACAAGACTTTTTTACCACCTTCAAAATGCTAAATGCAGTAGACACAATAATGAGTGTTTTTGCTGTTATTTTATTTTATTCGGAAATAAAATTACTGCCTAGGTGCATACACACACGGAACCAAATCATAATCATTATTATTACGGTAGCTCTCAGAAGCCTCAACCTCCTAAGTCCAGTTTCTAAAAAAATCTCGAGGTAAAATCGGTTGTTCCAAGAAGCCAGTGCAGCAACATGCATACAAACAAAGAAAGGTAAAAAAGTAATTCATAAAAAAGTGCCTACCTACCTGGCTACCTGCATCATGTAGCTACTTTTATTCTTCAGACATAAAAAATACAAGTTGATTTTTTAAAGAAGACTCCACTCACGCAGTGTGCACGCAATGCCAGGTAGGTATAAGTACCTGGTTGTCTTCCTATAACCCTTTCTACCTGGAAATCTAACACTTTAAAAAAGAATGAGTATAATCAGAATCCATTGTGTTATTTCAGGCTGCTGTCAGAACGCATCAGTGAAAAAGGGATAAGTCGATTTTGGTAAGGTAAGCTGAGAAATGCATGGCATATGTTGTTGGTGCTCCGATGTGGGCCTAGTCCCTCCTGTAAATATTAAAGGGCCACCACCACCATCACCTTTTTTCATGTCACGTCATCATCCTCATTCCTTTCCTCAAGACAAAGAAAGAGTTAGTTAAGTATACATGAAATGGAAGAGTCAAGAATGACATTCAACTGGAATATATATTCTTCGTTGATGTTTCATCAAACTGAAAGCCCTGCACTAGTCGTAATGCTTCAATAACACTGTAATCCTTTCAGAATGATGAGAATGGCCGTCATCATGGACAATCACAATATAAAAAACTCCTCTTCCATCTCATCTCATGCGAGAGCATCTTTTTGAGAATGCAGTTTTCACATTCTACCAGTGTGCTTATTATTACATCGGGCCTTTTAGCAGGTTTAAAGTAAAGCGACTACAAAATAACAATAATATAAAAAACAAGCCTTTTTACATTGAAAAAAAAACTTACCTAGGCCATCTCCCTAAATGCAACTACTTTTCATCTCAGTCAGAGTTGTACATACAATTTCCAGGTTTGTTGCCCTTCTTCATCTCATCTTCATCTTAGAAAAAAAACATAATATTTATGCTGCATCTGTCCTCCGAGACTCCATGCATGGAGTTCATCGTCATTATGAGAGCAGGTTGTACAATTTTTACCTGATCACTTATGCATATTATGTAAAGGAGATATATTCATCCAGCCAGAAGAAGTTGAAGATGCAGATGAACTTGAAAAATAAATATTGTTATCGATACACACGATACGATAGGTAGTAAGCACGCACATATATAAAATGCTCCTTAAAAACAAGTTCAACTCTGCATGTGTTTTTTATTCGTGCAGCTTCTCCATAGCATGGCATGTTTTTTTTATATTGCTACTTGAAACCAGGTTGATATTCGGGAGGATAAGCTACACATAGCTTACCTATATATGTATTTCTGTTTCGATTTTTGTGGCTTGGTTGTGTGTGTATCAGTTTAACAGAAGCGACAAGAAAAAGAGCTTCTGGATATTCACTAAGGAATATTTTTTACTATTTGTATGCACTGCCATGCATGGAGTCTTAGGAAATCCTGCTGAGCCTTTCTTACCTGTTTCAAATTAGTTTTGGATACTCATATGACAATACAGTATAGGAAATATACAAGCAAGTAATGCTAATTTTCATAAAATGCGTAAGGAATATACGATAGTAATCTTAATATCAGAGACCATCTTCTTGTTCAAACAAAATAAAAGCTTTAAGCAAATAATATATTTTTCTGGTTTTCAATTGAAAGCTGGACTTTAAATGTGAGAGATGCACATGCTTTTGCTGTGTACCTGACTGGATTACATATGACTCTATGCACTCACAGTCAGGTAACATAGCCTCAAGTAAATTTCTTTCTTACCTGCGTACACAGTGCACATTGTTAAAAGACTTGTATATCGCCTAAGGTGGTTAACAACATGATAACAATGAGGATGACGATGAGGGTGAATGCTATACGGCCAGCAACAATGCACTTTGCTATTTGTACATTGTAGACTATCCCTTCCACGTTATTTCAGGTGTGTTCAGGTAAAAATCTTTGTTGCTTGTTGCATTGTTGTGATTATGACTGTGCCAGTCTTATCCATTCCATTGACAAGTTGTGATGTTGCTTTTAAGACGATAGAAGGAAGGGGTATATTTTTTGGTAATGGAAATATTGTACGTGACATTTACATGGGAAAAGTGAATGGACAAAGTGTTTTACACAGTCAATAGGGAACTATTGCCTAGATATTTTTTTTTAGCATGTGAGAATTTGTGGTGTGTCAATTCAAGTTTCCTTTCCTTTTTCATATTCACAAGAATAATTAGTGTTTTAAGATCTTGAAAATGAAAAATTGTGTCATGTATTTTATTATGGCGGTAGTGGCAAACGAGGCGATGACAATATGAAAGTGATTTGTTTGAAAGTATAAAAGACAGTTTGTTGGATTTAAGATTGGATTTATTTATCACCTAAATTTTTATAGGCGAAAAAAAATCAATTTTATGTAGTGCACTGCAATTTGAAGAGGTAGCCATCTGTCAAGGTCTCTCTTGCTGAATAAAAGTTGTATTAAGAATAACACATATTTTGAGAGCGTATACAAAAATAATTTGACATGTGAGAATTTGTGGTGTGTCAATTCAAGTTTCCTTTCCTTTTTCATATTCACAAGAATAATTAGTGTTTTAAGATCTTGAAAATGAAAAATTGTGTCATGTATTTTATCATGGCGGTAGTGGCAAACGAGGCGATGACAATATGAAAGTGATTTGTGCGAAAGTATAAAAGACAGTTTGTTGTTGGATTTAAGATTGGATTTATTTATCACCTAAATTTTTATAGGCGAAAAAAAATCAAGTTTATGTAGTGCACTGCAATTTGAAGAGGTAGCCATCTGTCAAGGTCTCTCTTGCTGAATAAAAGTTGTATTAAGAATAACACATATTTTGAGAGCGTATACAAAAATAATTTGTCCATTTCCCTTCTTCTTCCATTTCTGCTCTAATTCTCTCAGGTAGGATTAGTATACCTGTGTAATACTTATGCATGTCTTTGTGTTTGGGCTAATAATAAATTTTAGTAGCCAGAGAACAGACCTATGTAATATTATTGTGACTCCATTCAGTCAGTCTCTGAGACTTTAAACAGTTGTAAAAGTTTTTGTCACCTTTATTGTTCGTGCTGTGCTATATACTATGCGTATACGGTACTTTACTGCATGATTGGATCTTACGTGTATTGTAAATACAGGTAATAAGGTACCTCTTCTGATACATTTTGTCATTTGGGACATACGCTGACCACTCACTAAGGCATTCAGTTGTAAACCAAAGGGAATTGTGAAAGGACCTGCTCTCTCTGACAATTTTTGGAAGCTTTTGGGCAAAATTAAGATTTATCTGTAATTAATCAACAATTTCCGGTTTAATCAGTGCTAATATCGTGGTTGGTGGTATGACAGGCTTGTTGTGTGGTTAAATTGTCATCGCCATTAGTTTTCTTATAAGACATGTGACTACTGTGCTCCTGGTGAGTTTATTTGCACGTGACTTATGAATGTATATTGTAATAATATCTAATTCCTTTCTTGTTTTAAAGTAATTTTGCTTTAAAATTTATCAGTAAGAAATCTCAAGGGGATTATTGAACTTGATACCAAGCCCATATAATATTTTTAATGTTTATAGTTCGTGTCTTGAGATTTTTTAGTGAAAACAAAAGAGACCTAGCCGCTTTCTCACTCTTCTTACTTAATATGAAAACATCCGGCTTAAAAATACATATTATAACATCTTCTATTAGTATCGCTGGCATGCAAACTCTAAATTGTTTGCCAATATCAGGGCAAAGGCAAAAGGTTTTCTAAAAAATATAATAACAAATCAAATCGCTTTCTATAATCGTTCATAATTTATGATGAATATCAATAATCAAAGCGAGTATTGCACAGAAAGGGTTCTGCTGCCTAAAAAATAATTTATTCATTGTTCATCTTCATGATATAAAATGAATGTTATTATGATTGGCATTTTCGCTATCATTCGCCTTCTTTGGTCAACTTACATTGGTATCATCCTCATCAAATTATGTTATTATTCATGTAACGCTTTTTTATGCTCAAGATCAAGGGCAAGGTTGGCTGGCAGCCATACATTTTTTAAGTAGTTAATCGCATCTACAGAGATGCTTGTGCTGGGCATACATAAGGGATGCTCACTGCAGCGTGACTGTTAAAAAATATATTAAAAAACAAATTACATGCATAGCTATGCATATGAATGAGTAATTTGAGTTTGTTTCCTTTTTGAAAAGACATGCGAAAATGAATATAGGTTAATATCCTCTTCTTTTTTGTATGATTTCAGGTGGAACAACGACAATTTCACAATCCCATGGTGGAGGGGGCTCTAGATTGCCGACAAGCGTTGGAGGTTATCATAGTAGTCGACTTGGAGGTGGAGGTGGGAGCCGAAGCGGTAGTGCTAACTCCTCCACGTGTGGTGTTACAGTGAATAACGTTAATCATAGTGGTACTGGGAGAAGTAGTAGAAGTGGAGGGGGTAGTGGAGGAGTGATTGTGACTGGACGACGTAGTGGAGGAGTCTCAGTGGCAGCCCTGGTTCAAGGGCACGAGAGTAATAGTAAAAAAGGAGGTGTTGTTGGAGGTGGTGTTCACAGTGCAAACATGAAGTGGTTCGGGAGTAAAGTTCAGGATAGTGGACCTCAGTTGCTGAGTTTGTCCCCGTTGAGATTGGATGAGGAGGGGGATGACTCTGTGAGTGACACAGTGTTCTTTCCCCCCTCCGCTCCCTCCACACCCAGTGAGATGAAGAGGAGAAGTCGAGGACGAAGTAAGTAAAAATATATTTTAGAGCAAAATCTAATTTCATGGATGGCTTCACTCGGAACGTTAATCATTTTTCATGGAGATTAAATTGGGCAGTATATATATTATTATTATTTACTGCGATATGGAGTGCATTATGGAGGAGTTGATGAAGGAGGGAGTAAATTAGAAAAAGTTTTGAAGGCAACTGAGCCGTGATGCGGTTCTCGAAAATAGTTTATGCAGTTTAGAGAATGATGGTGATGACGACACAACAAAAGTTCACAGTATCTCTTTTGGAGGAGGGAGGGAGGGAATGATGTACATAAAAGCATAAAATTTTAGTGAACTATTTTGTCTTTTCTGTCATTTAATATGGAATGAATATGAGAATGTGGAAATAGTTTAGTTTTTGTCTCTCTTTCCCACTGTAAAATGAGCATTGTTCTAAAAGTTTATTTCTCCACAAGAATTTTCTTTTGCAAACTTTTCCATATGCAGAATAAAATAGTTGGGAAAGTGATATTTGGGAAACGGAAATGGTTGGGAAAGACACACACAAATATTCCTTCCTTTTTTAAAGTTCACGAAGACAAGAAGAAGATAGGCTCATTTGACACGGTAGCTTAAGCTCAGAGGCTGGATAATAATAATGACAATTGCCACGTGCCAGGAAATATTTCCCAACTTAATGTTTTCCATTTTGTCTTATGGCCATATGCATATACAGCACAACATATTTCACCTAGAGAAAAATTACTCTGGAAATGAAATCTGTGCATTTCATCCATACATAAAATGCTGTATTGCACATTTCCCCTTTTCCAGTCAACCTTGTCAGTTTCCATCATGTTTACCCATCTCCCCATTCGCATTCCCTCATCTTCTTTCATGGATACCCAGTTAATTGTGTAAATTGGTGGTGGAGACATGTGTGTGTGGCTTTGGCTGGTGATAAATTGAAACCTGGAATAAGCCACGTACATAAGTACATCCCATCCTCAATTGTCACTTGTTATCCTGTCATTATTCATCAAAAACAAAAATGCACTTTTAAAAGCTGCTGATGTAAATGCACGCAAGATTCTATGAAAAAGCTATCTCGTGTACTTGTTACAACCAAACATGAACGACATGACATGAATTTCATCTACCGTTCTGTTTTTCTAGAGAGAAAGCACGCTACTGCCACAAAAAATATAAACCAGAGGCGACAATGACAACTCCACTTGTCATTTAACATGTTGAGTCTTTTAGACAATGACACCGTTTTCCCTTTGCATCATAGCAGCAATATAATCATACGTGTATGAATGAAGATGCATTCTCGTGACTGTTATTGCGGTTAGGTTATTCCTTCACACAAAAAATATTATCACCGTTTCATTCATTATTTCTGCTCAGAGATTCTTATTCTGATAGAATAAATTGAGATTTACTATGCAGGTAATAAATAAGAACGAAAATGACCTGAAAAATTTCGGTTACTGTGCGATTCCTTATATTTGCATCAATACAACAGTAAATAAAAAAATAGAGCAAAAAACATTTCATTTTTTACTACTTCTGCTAAAGCATAGCCATTTTTCTAGTTGTCCGTTATAACTCACTGCTAAATAGCCTCTTTACGCAATTTACATTGGATTTGTCCCCCGAGCGGAGGATTCTTAAAAAGTATCCTCTAGCCAGGCACAATTTTTGCGGCTTTTTGTCATAAAACATGTTAGAAATGGGCAGACTAGCCGGGAGGCAAGGGAAATATAAAAAAGTCACACGTTTTTTATTATTATTCCGTTTGCAGATAAATAAAGTGAAACAGGCATGTACAATACGGTTGTCACTTGTTAATTTATGCTGTGAGCGTAAGAAAAAAACCTTTTAAAAAGGCAAACATGCAGAAAACGTGCAAAAAAGTGCTTTTATCCTATCTTAAAATGAAAATGGTATCGTTTGTGATATCAAGACGCACGTAATCCTTCCATAAAAATAGCTTTCGGCTCGTCTCACTTGCTTATTTTTATTTCGTAGACGCGTAATAATCTCAAAGGATAACATTTATTTTATCTTAGTGCAAGAATCTTACAGAGAATCTTGCATATTTTTAGAGATGCCTCCTCATGATCATACTGCCTCACACACATATCTTGTTGTTGGTTCTTTATGACAGTAAATTAAAGCTGACTTTCTGTATTTTTGTGGTGGCAATAACACATTTTTGTGGTGAGGCAGAAGAGAAGAAGGAAAAAAGAAAGACGTAATTTGAACATGAAGAAAAAGAGCAAAGTCAGGCCTAGCGGCGGCAATAATTTTTTTTATCATATTTTTCTACTCTACATTCACAAATCATCTCTCTGTTCAACTCATTCCTATTATAATCAAGTCAGTGAGTGAGTCAGTCACTCGTTTATATATTAGTAGGAAGCAGTAGTTGCTTTATAATACATTCTTTCCGTCAGTCCTTACAAACTAAAAGGAAATGTAGGTATTTTAAATTATTTTGATTTCGCTGCTTCACTATACAATGTTAGGTGTACAGATTTAAATGTGAAATTGCGTATGTAAGCTGTATTTTCAAAAGAGAAGTTGGAGGCGGCATGTATGCATTTCCCATTTAAAAGAGAGATATTCGGACATCTCATCTTATTTTACAGAAAGAAAGCCGCTCAATGGGTACCTTAAACGATATTTCAATAAGGAAAATGTTCAATTTCATACGGAAATATACATTAGCACTGCAGCACGACTTGAAACTATACAACGACCCATTTGAAACGCATACAGAGGCACACACGTGTCTACAAAAAAACGATCTCTCTTGAGCAAATGAAATGGATAGTAAGGAATCTTCTTCTGAGTCGTGCGGATTCATTCACATAAGACGACTCACGACTTAAGCGAGTGAGGCGAGGGTTCATTGAAATAAACTGTGAATGTCTTTGAATCTCCGGAGATTGTTATTTTTTGGTCATTTGATTTTGAATGAATGCGATAATGATGACCATGCATACGGCATGCGGTGACAAATGGAATATTGATGATGAGACATCAAAAAAAATTATAAGCCGGAGGGTTGTTTTGCATGCTAATTTTAAAAAGAATGCTGCGGCTTTTAATTGCATATGTGTACAACTGATCAAGTCCATTAAGAACCCCCTTTATTATTAATTTTGTAAGACTTCCTTAAGATAAGGAAGACTATTAATAATACATTGTAGTGACAATAATTAACAGATGCGCTAAAACACAGGTACAAAGTGAGAGCTGATGTTGTATTCCTTTTTGTTTTAACGAACTCACTCGCGCAAATTTTTTATACAGTTTTCTCTCATTATTCAACCTCTTCTTCTGTACGAACGAACAATACCGAGACTAATTAGCAATTCTTGTAAACTACATAATAATAATAACAAAAATGTAACAGTCGCAATTTACCACAAACATGGTACATTATAAAATATAGCAAGAGTTGTGTTTAAATGTGAAATTAAATCGGAAAAGGTAGCTTTGACTGTTTTAAATGGCTTTGGTTGTGGTTTGGAATGACAATCACGTATATAATTACTGTTTAAAACCAAGCCTATTCGTAATAATTACATTTTTCATTCAATTGTCACCTTGACTTGATCTTTTCAACAGAGGAGAGGAGATGAGGGGGAACACTCCCATAATAATAATAATCATAAAATAATAATAATACTCTAGCCAAAGTTTATTCCCTGAAGACATGACAAAAAGCCAAAATGTTTTGGACGTGCTTGGCTTCCTATTCACTGGGATGGTTTTAGTATATCACGTACACGAGATGTGGATGTGTTACATTCGTAAAAAGGTGTTTTAATTGCAGTTCACACATAAATAACTCATTTTGCACATGGCATTGTGGAGTATAAGTTCCTTATTGGGATTTGGGATAGACGAGACGCGGTGGTGAGTTTTCAGATGAGGCGTTTAGCCTTCAGCAGTGATAATTACAAATAATTACTGCTGCGGCAATAATGTCACTTAAAAATATTTGTGCTAAGATGCAAAATTAAAAAAAGGATTGCTTAAATACACGCAAAACATAATTTAGAATCAAGTTGGCTAGTTTAACGCCGACACTATTTTTGTAATTTTTTAAATAATTTCAATTCCACTGTAGATCGAAGCAAAAGTAATTTTTCATGCAGAAAATATCATTGTAATAATTCGTAATGTCCATACTGCATGCTCGACTGATTTTCACATATACGCCCATTATAAACCAGCAATCTCTGCGATAATCCAAGTTATATGGATGTAATTTGGGATTAATGGGTAATACGGGATTTTTATTGGTATGTGTTCATGGCTCACAACGAAAATCAGTAAAAGTTATTTATCACCAGGAACATAATATTATACATCCCCCGTTATGATTATATGGCTTACCTTTTACAAAGGAAGGAAGCAAGTCAGTGCAATCTCATTTTCTGCTTTCATCTGCTACTCCGATCTGAAATGGAATTGTTATGGCTATGTTTCAGGAGGAAATGAAATATGACAATGTAAAATGCAAACCAGAACCCAGCCCTGCCCATAATGAAAAATTTATACAATCGATTCAAATACAAAAGTGCTGTTGTGTCTCTCTGCTTTTAGCTAATATATGCATTAAGCACATGTTAAAAAGTTGAATTTCATTTTATCAAGATGAATGAAAGTAGGAAACAAGGAAATAACTCTGTGTTGCATGCAAAAGAACAAGTGTAATTAGCATCATTTGCCATCAGGCAAAGGCTTCCAGCATCACAAGAGTTATTATTATTTCACAGAGCCTAAAAGACAAAGGAATAGGACAAGAGCACGACAAATGTAACACTGTTTTTCAACTTTTTACCCTGTAATTACATTTATTACTCTCCTGGCGGTCTTCCAGCCAGTTCCGGAGCAAATTAGGTGATTAATTTGCCTTAAAACTTTACTTGGCTCTAGCACAATAGCAACAGCCAATGAATTTATGCATGAGATTCAACATCAAATGCTTTTACATTTTCTGCCCAGCCTAAAAGCGTTTTCGCTTTGCAAAAAAAAAGCATTTTCGTCACAGCATCTTTCTAGAGCAAATTAGAGTAGGCCAATTATAAAAAACAACCATTTTAAAAAACGATGACGTATTCCCTTTTTGTGTATAAAATAACAATACATTTATTGTACGTGGGAAAATATCTAGAGTTCCCTCCAGATCTGCCTGGAGCAATACACTTTTTAAGACTTAAACCAAAACAAATCTTAAAAAAACGGAGGGTTTCTTATAAAAAAGTAATGCTTTCTCCTCTCTCGTGTTTCTTAAGTCAGCTCGCTCAGCACTTATTTCTGCTCTGCAGAAGTCAACACATTTTTTCCTTAAAGACAAGAAGGGGAGCAAACATGAATCTCATGAATGAATGGAGGGATGCTCTCAAGTCATGTTCTGCTCTGTTGCCAGTATTAATGAGCACTTCCCAT
>JAHZNG010001013.1:0-26622 GCA_027744375.1 Orchesellides sinensis
TCTCCCATTTCCTCCTCTCCTCTCTCTCGCCTCGCACTATCGCTCTCAGCAGTAGAGAGAAGAGTTTGAGTTGGAAGTAGTTGCTGCTCGCAAATAAACTA
Source organism: Orchesellides sinensis (assembly GCA_027744375.1). Classification (NCBI taxonomy): domain Eukaryota; kingdom Metazoa; phylum Arthropoda; class Collembola; order Entomobryomorpha; family Orchesellidae; genus Orchesellides; species Orchesellides sinensis. The sequence continues at coordinate 102 of JAHZNG010001013.1, forward strand.
AATTGAAATGGTGTACGGTACAACAAAAACACAACATTCTACAAATGAGCATTTTATTAATTGGGATGAGAAACGCTGGAATTCATTAGTTTTCACCGGTGCTCAAATATTTCTGCGTCAAATAGATTTGCAAGTTGGTATGAATAGCAACCACTAACGGTCATCCTTATGTATCATTATAAAACATCTTTTCTTGGTTGTGGTGAAATATACTCATACGAAATGAGAAGAAGAGCCGCTAGCAGTAAAATGTCTTTTCATTCATATTTTTTTATATCTTGTATCCATCTAACAAATTACTATTTTTTAATAAAGAAAAATGCGAGATGAATGATGATGACGGAGGAAGAATTCAATTCCACACATATGTCATGTAATAAAGATAATGGTGGTGATAGTAATAATCATAGTAATCTACGGGATGATGATCATCATCATAAGAATCCTTTTTTAGTATTTGAAATGCGGGCGTATGGAATTTGAAATGGAAGCAAATGTTTGCTATACCGTTATACTAGAAGGATTTATACATATAAGGTTGTGGTAGGTATTTTATGCGTATAATATAATGCCTTTAAAAAGAATAGTATTCAAATAAACATTGTGTAATACACACACACAAAGAGCAAAACGCCGAAAACGACCGTTTCAGCCCGGTAAACAGTGTCGACAAGGGTCGATTGAGCCAATTTCCCGTATTTTTTCTCTCCTTTCTTTTCTTATGATGAGTACTGCTCGTTCATACTACTATAGACTAGTAAGTTTCTAATGTATACAATATAGCCAGGAAAATTATAAATATTCGTGTGATGTAGATTTGATAGGAAGATAGGAAGAGAGAATGCACATGCATCATTGATAAGCACTAGCATAGCAATAGCTTACCCACACGACACATCTGAGTCTTTCTTGGTTCGAGAATGAAAAAGGCGTTAGATGATGAGTGTGAGTGAGGATAGGTATTTTATATATTGGTTGGGATATATAGAGTCCCTCCCGGCAACAGGAGGAGAGAGTAAGTGACCTGAGAGAGCTGCAAAAGATGAGCACAAAATTCTTTTTTTTTTTGTGTACGTGTGTGCCATATAGTAGCACTAGCACTGCTGCCTGGCTTTTTTATATAATGAAATGAGGAGGATGATTATCTGCTCCGACTGACTGACTTTTTCAGACTGTGTGTGTGGTAAGAGTGGGAGTAAAATACTACATAACATGATATAAAAAATACCACGGGAAAAATAGTCAGTCAGTGGTTGGAAGAGAGCGTGAGAGAGGTATTGGGAATCGGAGATGCGATATACTCAAGCAGATTGCTGCTGCGGTATTTTTTCTGGGGATGAGGATGAGAGTGAGTGGCACACGGCACATATGGTGCAAAACTCTCTCCCACAAATGTAAGAAGATGAGATTTGATCGTTTGGATAGGATAATGGTGAGATTATGATCACACACGGACTTAAATTCTGTGAGATAATGAGGAGAAAGCCTGGGCAGGAAAGACTTAATTGGCCACTGAGGAATTTTAATGAGTATTTAAGATACACACTCGCTGCGTGGTAAAAATAAAGAGTTATCATGAGGGTATGGGGAATACGCATAAATATCGTTTGCATTTCCTAATCATATGTCATGCAAAATTTCCTTTTCCTTTCGTCATTCTTCTTAAGATGTTTGGATGACTTGCCTTTTATCATAGGAAAACAGTCCGAAAAATGGAGAAAACAATATTTATTTTTGTTTGTTTATTTGTCATTCGGCTTATCCTGTTTTTCTTTGGGGGTCGCTCAATTGAAAACCCGTAGGAGAAGAAGAGGGCGACGCGTGTAATATGATGGGTGTACAAATCAAGTGGAGCAAAAGTAAAATAGGTATAAAAAACTCGTCACGATTGAATTTTGGTAGAGAAAAGAGAGAGAGAGATAGAAAAAGCTCAAGTGGAAAGAGATTCGCATGCTTTTATTTTCTTAAAGCCAACAAGACGCTTTTTCAGTTATGCACAAGCATAAGAGATGCGGTTTTACTTGTATATTTTTTCGGTCACGGTGGTGGTTGTACGGTGGCGTGTAAGTAAAGTAAGCACACAAGCCTTGTTTTTACCACACAAAACGGAAGATATGGAGCAGAGAGAGGAAAAACAACAACAACAACAGTACTACCAGCTCAGTCAGCATTTAACATCATTTTCTCCTGTTTTTTAGTCCCATCTTGTCTGGAGAACATGGTGGAAAAGAGAGGAGCGCTGCCCTGCAAAAGCGTAATAGTCTAAAGTAAAAACACAAGGCAAAGAAACTAAAGAAAGAACATGGATAATAATATGAAATGTAATGTTGTGTTATGATAAAAGCTTTATAAAATGACTACCAAGCATGTGGTAGGATTTTATAAAGAAAACAACTAGTTTTCAATCCATACTGTCAGTCTGTCAAGTCGTATCCAATACATTCATCCATTTTTGTACCTGGAAAGATCATTGCAACTTTCCCTTTCATTTAAGGACCTTCAAAAGGCTCTACTTTGAATTGCCATTAAAACGGCGTACCTGCCCTTTTGGATCTCTCAAAGGCTGTTTGTTACATCGATACATCGGTTTAAAACGGTTTAAAAGTTTTCACTTCTCCGCTCCTTCCACATAATACTTTATATCGCTCTCTTTTTACATCTGTCTTCTTGTCTGTGCTCCATATTTTTTTAGACTTGGTAGTGAATATATGTACATTAAAGCACAGAGGCTCATTCCATTACATTCAATTTTCTCCTGCCGTTTTCTCTCTTGCTTTCCCTCTTTCCTTACAGGTAAAATGCCTGTCAGCAACGCTCACTTTCATAATCTGCTTTTCTTTTTCCTCATCCCTTCACATCTAACACTAAGTAAGTAAGCAACACAGGTAAGTAAAAGTCGCTGGAAACACATTGTTTAAAAATATAAGTTTATTACACGTAGCAAGCGAGAGCTGGAGTAATTTCCAGAGGAAATGTGTAAAAGCATTATAGGCACACATTATTGTTCTACTTTTCCTCCACATCTCCAGTAGAGTCGTATGCATTTCCCAAGATTCCAATTTGAATCCTGGAGTCGTTGTAGAAGATGTTGTTTACTTATAGCCTCTCTCATTGGCTAAATTACTCTAGTTTTATTTATAAAAGCGAAGGAAATTTTGCTGTTTGTGCGCATAAACGACTGCTTCTCTCGTTTCTTATTCCATTTCCAAAAAGTCAATTATTAATTTTCATGAACGAGCACACCGAGTTAGACGATGAAATGAATGGATTTCATTCATTCTCCACTTTTTCTTCGGCTAAACAAACATGTGGATTTGAACGTCAGGAGCACACACACAACACAAGATTTGGGCAAAGAGACGCGTTATGTGTTTGAAAATAAACATGTGTGTTTAGCTCATATCTTCATCAAATCTCTGGACCAGGATATAGGATAAACCACTTAACTCTGGGAGGAAAAATGTAATCTTTGCTTGTGGCGTGGTTGAAATAAACCAGAAGATGTTCAATGTATTTACGGCTCATTAAATGACAGTAGAAAATAGATTATTATGAAATTACTATACACAACTCATCTCCACAAAAGTAAGAGTGTATGTGTGTCATGGTGGAAAGGTACTTTCATACATGGAATAATATGAGGGAGGATGGCATGGCATATGATGGACATGTAAAGTTTTTTAGTGGAGCTATTAAAACTTTTTATGACTAATTTGGGATTTTACTCTTATATTCTCACAGATAAAAGAACTTCGGTTTTTATTCACGGTTTTTGCTTTATTATCTTTGCAAAAGCAAAAAATTGATTTTCAGATTTTATTTGTAGAGGCGCAAGGATGTTAGATATAGAGCACACATGAATATAACTCACTTGGAGTTTTCTTAAGGGGAAAATAAGCATTAAAAATACAATATAAAATATGCAAAGTAAAAATTGGGAGCAAAAAATAGTAAAAACTGATTCATAAAACTGTCAATAAAAATTTGCAACTTTTCTTTGGCAAAACTGGTAAAGTTCAACGGGCTACTACATACATAAGATAGCATACAAAGCCAAATGCATGGGAATTAGTCTTAAAAAACGAAAGGGTTGTATATCATTATCATCGAGCATATATCAGAGCGCAAATATAGCAGTAATAAAAACAGCATTGAAACTCGTGTGTTTACTGTTTATCTATAAAAATTTGCATGTGAAATGAACTTTAATATATAAAAGTTTTTTATGTATATTGACAAAAAGGATTAGCACATTCACACGGGATGATGACGACAAGGATGCTGTACAAAGACTAGCGCGTCCTTTATTTTGCAAATGAAAAACTTTGTATCTCTCGACTTTTTCTTATGCAATTCTTCTTTTATGTACAGCTACATTAGACATCAGAAGAGGTAAATGTATAGCTTTAGATTAGCAAGAAGCGACAAGTTTTCTGCATTGGGTGGTGCAAGACATTCGAGGGAACCACAGTAGTCACGTTGGTAAAGAAGAGGTCAGCATGCAAAACATAAAACTACTTTATATAATGTAGTAAACTGGCTTACTCTGTCTGTAGTGACAAAAGTCATTCTTATCAAACCTTTTTATCATGCAGAATGCTATATCCTAATAAAATATACATTATAATTGTTTATGGTAGAATATTTAGGCAGCGCAGAAGGGATAAATACAATAATAATGCCGTGTCGTGACTCTCCCAACGAGTTTAACTACACCAACTAGGCTTCCATCGTATTATCATTATCCTGTGACAATTTGTGGATTGAAGACTAGTCTTTGCCTTAAGAAAAATGTATGCATGAATTTTGCTACAAAAATATTTACACAGAATCTTTGTAAAATCCCGAACAAGTGTAATCATAATCATATCAACCCTTTTAGCAAATTTTGTCTGCAAATGATGATGCCTGGTTTCGATGAAGTTATTCCAAAGTAAGCATTACTTCAGTAATACAGATTCAGCGAATATTAGACCTATTTGGGAGAGCATGCTATAGGAAGCAAAAACCTGTATATATTTTTTCTTAGCCAGACGTTGTAAAAGGCTTGAGAAAGTAAATGACGGGACGGCTCTTAAGTATGTATTACTTTACTTAAACCGACTTACTCTTATCCTACTCTCCACATACATAAACATAAGCCAACTAAAACATGTAACATTATCCTATCCCGTTGCTGTTGGTACACGGTTATGCAATCCAAAATAATAAAAAGAAGACTCATACAAATCCTTCTCGTTTTACCTCTTTGTACTTAACTTGTAAAATCACTGGCGCAGAATGCATGCTTTTCTTGTACAACAAACAAAGCAGATTTTTGTAAAGTACAACTAAACAGGCATAAGGCAAAAGCAGGTAGAGGTAATAATAATAATGTTTATTTTTTATTTTCTTTTTTTCTCCTTCGTCAAAAGCCTGTCTTGCATTTAAAAAATCGTCTTGAATCCTGAACTAAACCCTATATTATATACTCTTGTCTGTCTATCCTCTGTGTGTAAGTGTATTACATGGATAATCATTATGATCACTATGATCATCACCACACTGCCTTACTTTACCAATACGATGCGACTACGACCACTTTTTTGCTCCTTCTTCCTTTCTTATCTTGGTTATACATTTATTTTATCCAAGTCAAAAACTGTTTCTTGCGCTAACACACTTACTAAAAGGCTATAATATATCGAGCTATCGCCTCTGCCCAGACTAAATGCAAATAGGTTTTGATGGATCATAATAATAATACGAAAAGGATATATTATATTATGATATAAGATCTCGCGTCTTCTTCTTAATGTGTCCCTATTTGCAACAACGTGTTACATTACCACATTTTATATAGGGATACGTCTAAATTGTATATGATAGTTTACAAAAAATGATTCTTGTCTTACCTACCTACATGCCTACATATGCATTCTGTACACTTCATAATATATCCTTCCTTTCTTTTTCATCTTATCCTTAAAATGTGTATTTATTTATTATGTTTCATGTTCCTATCCTCATCCTTTGCTTGTCTTGTCTTCAATCTTTCTCGCTCTTGGAACAAGATGAAATAAAAAATGTGTATGTGCAAAAAAACTTGTTGTTTAGTTTCTTTAAAACATCATATGCACCATGGCATGTGTTCATAATCACCAGTAGTAGCTTATAGTAAGTTGGAGGAGAAAAAGCAGACAATTCCTCAACTCTCACACTGTTTGACTGACTGAAGAATAAGGTGAGAAAGAGAAGATTCGTTTTTTAAAACAAATTTAGTCAAAAACTGATGAAGAACTTAGTCAGTCAGTCATCAGCAGTATATTCGTCTAGACTCCTAATTTTTCGTGTGAAAAATATTAACTTTTATTCTGCTCATTTTATCGCATGAATAAAAAAAATCCAGATATCCACATGCACGTCTTTTAAGTTCCTGGATATTACTTGTTGCTCTTGTGGTCGTGTAATATATGGTGATATGATATACATTTTAGCAGTGGAAATGGAAAGACAACTTTGTTGAGAAAGAGTTGAGAGTGGGATGAGAGTTCCATTCTGAACGATACAACTTCCTCTCTGTTCCCNATATGATATACATTTTAGCAGTGGAAATGGAAAGACAACTTTGTTGAGAAAGAGTTGAGAGTGGGATGAGAGTTCCATTCTGAACGATACAACTTCCTCTCTGTTCCCTTTTGAGACTCTGAAGTTTCATCTTGTTCCGTTTCCCCCAAAAACGTGTGTAGTTTGTCAAGTGTCCTTTTATATGTGTATATATATAAAAGATTGAGTCTTATATGTAAGAATTGTATTCTATATATCTGTGCACCATATCATTATCATTTCTTTCGCATCTCTCATAATACCACTATCACCACCAAAGGCATGAAAAATCACGTCGCCTGATCGTGTCTTCTGTGCGAGCTTGTCATCGTTTGTTAACGGGAAGTCCCACTTTTGTAGAAGCAACCGAACCGTCGTGCCAAGCAGAAAGTTACGTGTATGTATATACGCTTCATTGTCATTCCTGGAAAAATCTGGAATTCTGTTTTTTCCACTCCAAGCTTATCAATCTCCAGGTATTATTCCAAAATATGTGTACCTTACTACCTTCCTTCATGCATTAGTAATGCTGATGCTGAAATGGAATGTATTATTTCAAAAATGTGTTTTTCATCATGTGTAGTAAGGAAAAATGGAACATCCATCTTGATCAATTTAGTTTAAAATATAACATGTGTGTCACACTCTCCCATATTGGAAAGAGATGAGGTAGCAACAATTAAGTCAAAAGTAGCAGCGGCAGCAGGCAGCATACATAAATAAAGGATTACTACGTGTATTTTTATGTATGAAGGGATTATCCCGAGGAGGATTTTGTTTTGTTGAGAATTGATCGATAGGTTTTGCACATATTCCATTCATATCCTGATATTTCTGGATTTTGCCAACTATTACCCAATAATTTTTAAAGCATGTGTGTTGTCATCTTCATTTTATCGTGTATAAATACAGAAAAAGCTGTCATTCGCTTTTTAGCTTGCCGTTATCCATCTCAATCCATTCACTCCAATATGTCACTCAGGCTTACAAAGTAATGATGGTGGTGAATGCAGGAGGAGGGTGTATTGTAATGCTAAAAATGTTTGTATGCTAATAATACATGAGCTTAAATTGCTCCGCTGCTGAGTTACTTTTATTATTGTAATCGTAAAATTCTTGAGTGTTATAAAGTTGCATTCTAGACTAAGTGACTAAAAATGGAATCGGAATGGTGCAGTATTTTGCATGAGGATGAGAAAATGTAATGAAAACCTTTGTTTTGTAGCCATTTCTTTTATTTTACAAAAGATCATGCATTTTAACGTTCTTACTAATTTTAAGACACATTTTCGATTCTTTTTCAAGCACCCTAAAATGCCCATGTATACTAGGCTGACATTTGGAAACTATGTATATTTACTTAAGGTTATCACCATCGTAAGATAAGTGCTGATATAACATGATAACAAAAAATAGAGCAAAAGTTATTATTATGCCATATGCCAGTTTATATGTTGTATCTAATTTTGCCTATCCATATTCGTTATGTTGACGATCTGGATCTGGTGATGAGCAGTTAGGCAAATGACAACATATATTTAGTTACACTGATAAGTATAACATACACATTGATAACATATACCTAGTCTCAGATACTTAATGATGTATTTCAAGCAAGAGGATTAACAGCAATAAATAAAACATACACAATTTGTCTCACATCACGAGATTGACTCAAATCACTAAATATGTATATATATTTATAGCCACACTGAACAATTCGTGGAAAACCAAGACCAAGGCTGTTATTATTATGCAATATAAGATCACAAATATGCGTGGTGTTTTTGGATTGAAATTTTACAAATAGATACAGTTGTTTGTTATATGGAAAAGGTAATAGCACCCTTTACATTGTTATTGCCAGTGCTGTTCATGATGTGTCTACAATAAAAATACAATTTTTTCACTGTACCACTATTATTATTAATAATCATTAGTCAAAAATCCAATTCAGACTAAAGCGCCATGGGCAGAAGTAATAAAAAATCTACGATAAAAATCAAATATACCTGCTGCTTTCCCAAATAACCTCATAAGTAATAGGCCCAACATTGCTAAATTGCAATAATTCAAATCTTTGCTGTAACAATATCTAGAGTAGGGAGGGGAGCAATAAAAAGGAAATATTGCTTTTTAATAGTGTGCCATATATCAAATCTCTTTTTTATGCTGCTTTATTGGGATTGGAAATATTCGAGTGAATACCTACGTATATGTTTATGTCTGCACGTATTTAATATGAAAGTAAAAGTAGTCGCTTTTGTATTTGAATTCAATGTTTCTAAAAGCATATATCGTAGAAATATGGGATGAAAAGATGTAGAAGCAACAAGTAATGTGGAAATGGGTTCTGGAAAGAAATATATACACTGTAATTTATACATAGCTATGAGAGCATCAAACCATGGTATCGTGTTATTGGCAAGTACAACATGGATCATGTTGTTTAGCTTGCACAAATCTCTCGTTTGTGCTATTTCCAGAGAGCGAGAGTGAAACAAGGATATATTAGAGGGAATTAGTATGAGTGTTCTGGATATAATGATCGTTCTTCTTTTGCTTTTGACGAGAGAAGCAACAGAGTTGTAACAAAGCATGCTAAACGGTATTTGGTAAATATTCACGGATAACGTATGGATGAGGAGAGGTGGTACTGGTAGGAAACAGCAATATCCTCCCGTCATCTTCTTCTCGACTCTACGACAGGACAATTACAACAAGAAAAGTGATAAAGAAAAGCGAAATGATGAAAAGAAGTGCTATAATATACTTGCATGACATACCTGTGTAGATATAGAGAAAGAGACATTTTCCTTTGTTAATAAGAATGATTATGGCTAATGTGCTGCATTATTACACTGTATGCTAATTATATATGCGCTCCTCCATTATTCAACTAACTATTTGCTCTGTGCTGTGACTGGAAACATTTAATGCTTCTTGTGGCTATATAAGAGTTGAGCAAAGTAGCGAAAGGACAGGTTAAAAAGATGCAAAATGTAAATGTAATTATGCAAGGATATTATTTATTCCATTTTTAGTAAACTGTAAGTCATGAACAATGTTGCTTTGGATAAAAATTTGTACAGCATTAATATTTATTATAGTTCATAGATCACAGGGTCATCTGAATCGGGAATATTAAAAGTATACATGGCATATTGGCAGTAGTTTTTGAAGACTGGACATACATATGTATTTGTTTTGTAGGAGGCTTCAGGAGGATAAAAATAGGTATATGTTGTATGTGTAAGGTTGACCGAGGAAATATCTCATAATACCCCTGCTTGGGCACTTCCGGTTTGTCTTTACGATCAGTTGAGACAGATAGACGTTCCACTAAGAACATAACTTTCGCAAAGTAAAAATATAGCGCTGCGCTACAAAATAAAATTGACAACTCAAAGCACAAAATATACGGACAATCCACACAAAAGAATACAAAATATGTAATGCATGCATTTCATTGTAACAAGTCATGTTCTAGTCAGTCACTCACTTCAATCTCCAATACAGTTCAGTGAATTCATTTCATTTCAAAGTGGAGCTTTTCAACCATTCGCATGTTCCCTATTCACTCGTCTTTTTGTTCTTGTTCATACCCTTTTTTTATCATATCATTCATATTCATCGTCATGGTCAACTCCATCCGCATAAAGCACACACATATTCCATATCATACCCAACGTCCACTCTTATAGAACGATCACATGTTGCTTTTTTCTGCAATAAGAGCACCCCACCCATATTTACTATATATTGAGAGCGACCTGCTGCAGCAACTTTCAGTCTTCTCTGTAACAACAGCAGAAGAGCAATATTATAATGCTTGTTTTAACCTGCAAAAATGTATGTCTCTTTCATTATCATTATCAGCAGCCGAAGAAAAAAATGTGCACATGAGGACGATAATTTTTTCTGTGTTATGATGATGAGTTCCATGTATATAAATACAAAATACACAGAGCATGCATGTTAGTTAGTCTTTCGGCTTAAATAATATTGTGTCATTTGTGTTGTTCCTTCCTTGCCGTGTTATGTGTATGCTAAGCTCATCTGCTCCATCTCCATCCTCATTATTTGCTCTGGTTAAATTACTCTTTCTCTGTCATTTCATTATATGATCGTCAATATCGTCATCCTCATCATGATAATCACCGTAAACATGCAGTAGTACAGTTATATACACACCAAAGGTGCGATATTGTTATAACATGCTGCAATAATATGCTGTAAAACACCAAAACTCAAATCATAAATAAAAAATACATATTATGACTACGCCATCTGATGATTATGGAAAATGCCCTTAAACCTTCATCGTCGTTTTCAATTGGACCATGAACATACATATTATACCTACATATATAACGTCGAAAAATAATTTGCTCATTGTCACAAATGTTCGTAGAGAGACATAAAGGGTTGCACATCTCAAAAAATTAGCTCATACATATATCATCAGAGTGCATTTACAATAGACTGTTATATATTATTGAGTTCTGCCATTGACTTATTTGGTCCTGGTCTGAAAACACGCGACCGTGATTCTATACATAAGTTTTAATGTGTGTGCGAGAGTGAAGCTCAAAAGTCTCATTAGATCACTTAAAAATCACTGAAATTAGCATTAGCGTCAAGTAAGTAAGCGTGTAGGTATTGTGGCACAACATACAATAGCATCTATGTCTGCCAGTGTAACACCTGGACCACACCAAACGTGATTATGTGATTAAAACTGACTTTGTCCGCTGAAGAATCATAAAAAAGAGCAATTTTGAGTGAGTGGTACGAGCTCTACGAGAAAAGCATCTTTTGAAGTTGCAATACGTGTAAAATATCAATCTGGTTTTGGTTCACCTAACTTGACAGCACAAAGTCTGACTGAACTCAAACGTAAGGAGAAAAAAAATATACACAAAATATCAATATCATTTACGAAAGTTCAGTCAAAGTCATTCGGACTGTTTTTGATATTCAAAAATGTTATTGAAAATAACTCACTTCACCAATTGGTGCCCTCGAGCGGGTAATAATATATATAGGTATTTATACAAATTGAGTTTTAAGTAGAAAGTTTTAACCCATTAGTCCAGACTGAACTTACATTATATATTAAAATAATACCATGAATACTTTCTTAGTTTTTATCTCTTGTTTTCATGCTAAAAGTCTATTTTTAGACCGTTATCTCCTCTTTGAGATGAGTTTTATCGACAGATAGGACCATGACTTAAATTTAGCTGTGTGTACATTAAAAGATAATGGATTCATAAGCACATTTTTAAAATATTATTACTATGAAATGATGTCTGACTGATGTTATTATGCATAACCATGCTCTAAACGAGATGGATTCTCCAGAATTTGATGAGAGAGTTGAAATTGATGGAGCATATCTCCTAACTTCATATCCTTCATACTTCCATCCTCCTCTCATCCTTTAAATGTTCAAATGAAATTAACATTACACCATGTCCCCATTATTCCCCTTAAGTGCAAGTATACATATGTATATGCATGTAAAGTAGAACAAAGGGCATTGCATGCAAACAACAACCTTCTCTCTCTTATGTATCTGACCTCTTCCTTCCTAATTCCTCCACCTCCTCCTTTTTATAAGTAGCAAACTATCAATTTCCATAAATAAGCCAACAATATTTTTTTCTGATGACCAGTTAAGCATAAAAATGTATGATACATTACCCATTTTTTATAATAATTTAGGATGTATATGGAAATCTGCCGCCGTTCTTCTTGACAAGTAGAGTTTTTTTGCTTTGGAGTTGTTTCTAAGCTCTTACCATTTTGTAGTATAATACCATTTCATGAATGATAACTGTTGCTTTACAAGTCAGCAGTTGCTGGTCAACCTTCAACCCTTTCCTTTCTTCATACTTACATTTTCATACGGTATCTCTATACATATCAGTATCAACGGTATCAGCCCTATCAACTATACAGGTTTTACTTTGTATATAGCAATAGCATAAAAATGTAAAAGGCGTAAGTCAAATGTACGTTTTAATATACATTATATTATTAGCTAACCAACCGGTCCCCGTCTTTAACTTTAACTCTATATTTAGCATTTTGCTCTGTGTGATTAATGATAAAAGACAAAACGAGAAATATAAGATAGGCATGTAAAGTATCATCCAACAAGTCTTAGCAGCAGGCAAGCCTCATCATCGTCATGTACTTATCATAAGACAAGAAAAGAAAAAGCAGAATGAACAAGCCACAAACCAGAAAAACCAAATGTAGATTTAGCTCTTCAAAGCTCATTAAAGCTTTACATAATGATGTTATTATGGGATGGTTGGCATGTATGTATGAAAGATAACATGATGACGATTATTTATTGGAGCATCATGCATAAATATTTTTAGTTGGGTTGAGTTGTTGAGCTAAAAGTACTTTTTTAACTTTGCGTCTTCGTCAGTCTTCATTTCTCTCATCACCATCAGTCAAAAGAGAGTCAATCAATCAAGCCCAATTTATTCTGATTTTGGTTTGGGCTATAGGTATATTTATTTGCATGTTTGTTAAATTGCTCTGATTAAATTCTAAAATGCTAAATATCTGTCTGTATTCTTTTTACAGGTGGAAGTTAAAAAAAACATGTAATTACATGCAACATAGGTAGCCAGCAATAACAATAGCGTTTGTATGCAAATGCATGCATACCGTTTGAATGAAATTTTGTACATAATTTGCATTTAAGAGTGCGCAAAACAAGACAGTGATTAATTTGCCAATTTACCTTTAAACTTGTTCCATGATTATTGCAAATGACTTAATGAACGTGAATTGTTGTGCTTGTGTTATATAGCAATTTCTTTTAAATTGCTATTTGATTGGTCATTTGGCTAGGAATACAGACCAGCCTAACCACAACACAATTAAATATTATTGTATTCTAAATTGTATGGTGATTGTTATATTGTTAAAAAGCCAATAATTGTATTGCAATATTGCATTATATCCTACAGGCCAAACCCAAAAAATTTGCCGATGAAACTCTGAGAGTTGAGTCAAGGTCAAGTACCAAAAATACACAACGGGCTAACTATATTTTCATCAGAATTAAGTGAAGATAACGCTGATGATAGGATTGATAAGGTAGTGACATGAACAAGCCATAAAAGAGTCGAACATTGATTTAAAAAACAACACAAAACTAAACTAATGAAAAGGGGCAGAAAAGAGAGGTAGCAACTGAAAACTTGTTGTCGATGAACGCCTAATGACGCCTTAAGGATTTCCAAGCCTTGAGCGAACTTCGCGATAATCTTTTCTGAAGAGCGGAAAAAGGAACTTGAAGGAAGGTGTGTTTGTGATGTGTACTGTTGATGTTGGTAATTGTTTTAAAAAAGGAGTGTAATTTGTTTTTGTTTTTTATTAAGTGCACCACGCCGTAAAGCTCTGTACACACGTTTATTAATTTTGTTAAGTAGTGGTCATCAGATCACGGTACCACTTTCTGTTCACACCTTTCAGACATTTCTTGCTACCTTTGATATGACTCTTGCAAACTGTGACCTGTGTTAATTAATTAAAATTGATCGCTATAAGCTACCTGAACTTATATTGATGATTAGTGCACTACTGTGTTCTTCGTAATTACAAGGCGGTTGGCGGACATTGTGTCTCTCCCATTAGAAACCATATATGTTATTACGTTAACCTGTTTTTAATAAGACTCAACATCATCTAACGGCTCCAACCCTTTTTCTTTCTCAGCAATAAAAACACAAAAGACAAGAGTGTGCCACGTGCATGTAGGATTTTTATAAATGTGAAATAAATGTTGGATGTGTAATTAAGAACACAATGATAAATGAGATTACATTGGGGCAGGACAGGATACAACGGCAGCATTAGCGTTAGCATTGAACCAAAGCATTATTATGGCAATGGATGTTGGTGATGACTTTGGGTAAAGAGAGACATTTAATTATTTGTCCGTGACCACCATTCTTCGCTTTATTCTGTTCAAAATCCCTTTTGGTGTTTGATTTGATCAGATCAAATGGTCAGAGAAGTCTGGATGAAACAATAAAAAAAACTCTGGAAATTTAAGTGCCTTTGTGAGATAAAGAAAGACAAAGAGGAATCGGAAAGCTTTATTTTATAAAAGAAGACGTATTTATTTTACCTCGGAGAACAAAAAAAACTAAGATACTAGAATTGTATATTTGTGATCCTATTACTAAATGCCTATTTCTCATTGTTCCAAACTGTGATTTCCTCTTTGTTTCTTTGGGGGACTGGGGAAAGATTAGAAAAGAGTGTAAAGTTCCAATTTCATCCCAGTTTTGGAGAATTCGATCAAATATTTGTCCTCCTTTTTCTAAAGACGATAAGAAGAAGGAAGGAAGGAAATAAATTCTTTTTTTTTGGAAAAAGTATCCAGTATATAATAAAAAGCATACAAAATGGCCACGACAGTGGCTGCCTCGGGTAAGAGTGCAAAACAAATCATTGAACAACTGGAAGAAGAGATCTCATTCCGTGACAAGATCATTCGCAAGCTAGAGCTACGGATTTTGGACAAAGAGGAAGAGATTCAACAGCTCAGATCCGATCTTGACAAGGTATGTGCAAAAAATGCATGTAAACCATGTTAGTAGTTCTAAAAAAGAGGTTGCTTTTTTATGCTCATTCCTTTCATTCCTTCCTTCAATAATACCATTACACCATCAACCCACCACATATCTCCAAATCCACTTTCTCCAGCAGCAGAATTGAAACCAAACCACTTTCTCCCTTGCTTCTCAAGCAGCTTAAGAGGCAGATGTGCTTAGCTGAAATGCTATGCTGTGTGTGTATTGGAGAAAAAAAAATTGGAATTTAAAGGAAGCTCTTCTTTATTCTACCCAAGAAGACTAAAATACTTACATACATTTTTTGTTCATAATATGTATTACTTTTTGTATAGTACCAGTCAATAATAAACTCAGGGAACAAGAAGCCATCCATAGTAGCTGTAAGCAAGCAACGAGGACGTGGCCAAGGTATTTCAGCCGAGCCCACAGGAAATGCTTTCCTTCAGACTAGTGCCGTAATTGAATCGGAGCCTTTGCCAAGCTACCCTAAATCTGACAGGTATGAATACATATACAACATGCATTTTATATTAAACACACGTAAATTAAATAAAGGACACAAACACACGAGGTGACTTTGGTTAAAATCTTTCACCAACTACATCCCATCCGATTTCAGCTTTATTAACTCCATTACCATTATGAAGAATGACAGGAATGACGCGAAAGAACAATCAAGTTTCCGTTCTATCTCCTCTCAAAAAACAATTAAGCTAGTTTTATGAGGATGTCATTAACATGGAATGGGGGATGTTAATTGATCATAATGTAATATGATGAGGATGATTATGGATATGTGTTGCATCTTCTACTTGCTCTCTTTCCATTCATTCCTAAAGAGTTTTCTTGCCAAGCTTCATATTTTTATTTTACAATGGAATGGTAAGGTAAAACAAGAGAAATCTTTAAAAGCCATCACATCGCATAGCCTCTAAATTGTATTTCTGGATGGATGGAGTTACTTTAGCTATTGTTCAACAGTCAGTTGGGATTTTTTCCATTCTTTTCTCTCCGATACATTTTCTGCTTAATTAGACTTGTTGTTTTTGTGGTTGGTTTGGTGGTCGTGTCGTGTGTGTAGTGTAGAGACTAGTGGAGTGAAGTTGAAGAGAAAGAGAGAGAGAGAGAGGGTCCTTGTTGTTACAATGTATTTTCATCAGCATCCCACCTGTTAGAGTTTTTCACTAGTGGAGTTCCCTTCCTACTCCATTATTATGCGACATATGTAACCATAATAAGAGGTTGATTTGCGGTAGGAACCTACATTAACTACTGTGTTACTGTTCTCATATCATGAAAATGAAAAAGAGAAAGTAGCACTGTGCGAAATGTTGGGAGAGAGAGTAATGATAATAACATAAAAAATGGTGGAACCATGGTGGAAAGGACATGCATGTTTGCGTATATGGATGTGTACCGTGGGACATGTAGGTAGGGTTATGATATGCTGCTGGCTGTTGTAAGAGAAAGTTACAATAGAAATTCTAGATTTCCAAGAAAAAAAATTGAGAAAGAAAGGAACGAAAAAGCAGTGCTGGTCTCGTTCCTAGAAAAACTCTTATAAGGCTTTTGTTACACTATATTTCTTTATAGCTTAAGTATGTACACGTATAAAACTGTTAAGTAAAAGACAGGATGTGTGTGTTTCGGCCAGTGATGTGCAAGCAGTATGCAATTGTGTAAGACCCCAATTCAAATATTAAAAATTCGATGATTCTAATTAATACTAAAACTTAAATACCCCACTTATATCGTAAAAAGATTTTAAAATTATCAGTTCTACATGTAATACCAATCCCTAGGGACACAACTGACACATATATCGTAGGCAAAGAAACAAAAGAGATACGACAGGTTGGTTTACCAGCCTTCATGTACACATGTCAACTATATTTCTTTATAGCTTAAGTATGTACACGTATAAAACTGTTAAGTAAAAGACAGGATGTGTGTGTTTCGGCCAGTGATGTGCAAGCAGTATACAATTGTGTAAGACCCCAATTCAAATATTAAAAATTCGATGATTCTAATAATTAATACTAAAACTTAAATACCCCACTTATATCGTAAAAAGATTTTAAAATTATTATCAGTTCTACATGTAATACCAATCCCTAGTGACACAACTGACACATATATCGTAGGCAAAGAAACAAAAGAGATACGACAGGTTGGTTTACCAGCCTTCATGTACACATGTCAGTGTACATCTCTGATAGATGAACATCCTCATAGAGAAAGTACGACAATGAAGAAAAGATTGAAAAAATCTGTTAAATGCAATGCTTTCCCTGCATACTACACTCCACATAATCATGTAAATTGTCGTAGAGCAAACCAACCAAGTGAAAGCTATGGAGTGTGTTGTAGTTTAGCAAAATGAATATATATGTACGTTATTATACATACTTACCTACATGCACTATAACAAGTACGCGCGGAGAAAAGAAGAAGACTTCCTTCCTCTCACTCATTCACATCATCATCGTTCTCATTTCTCGTTTCAACAAAAAAAGAGAATAGAGGAGACTGGAAGACTCTTATTTCTCTTTGAGCAATATGATATGACAGGAAGTTTACATGTTTTTATACATTTCATACTAAACTAAAGTATTTCATCATATAACATAATATATATATACAGTGGAACCTCCGTAAGAGAAAACTCAAGGGAAATTTTTTTTCGTTGACTAAATAGAGGTTTTCTTTTATGGAAAACCTCCTTATGAGAAAAATTATTGCTTATGTAGAGGTTAATTTAAAAATCAAGGGCCGCCTGAATATTTGGGTTGAAAAAACACTGTTTCCATATGCCAAATTCCATTTTTATGTGGATATTTCTGTATTATGTGGTTTACAGTAACAAAAATATATGCTTTAGCATATAATTTACTATGTATTGTTGTACATCTAAGGGACACAATGTTCGTAATAAGCTGATTTTTCTTGTAAAGAGGTCAAAATTGACTAAGGGAGGAGAATATTGGTTGATTATGAGGAGTTTTTTCCTATGGGGAGTTTTCTTATAAGGAGGTAATTTAACATGGTAAACCTCTCGGGGGGATCGAAAGGGTTGACAAAAGAGAGGTTTTTCTTTAGTAGAGTTTTCTTAAATGGAGGTTCCACTGTATATATGTTGAGCATATAGTTTTTTAAACTAAACTAGAGAAAGCTCTTTGATCATTTTTGATGCTTCTGTGTAGAAAAAAATAAGGATATTTTATCGTAGCTTTCATTCTTCAGCAGAAATTGGGAGTCGAGAGTCTAAAAGCTGAAGACTGATTGTGAGTATGAGATGGTGATGTGGTTATATATAAGTTTTTGTGTTGGATGCAGTAGCAGGACATAAGAGCATTTGCTTGTTATTTCCTCCCTTTTTTCCGTGTTCTCTCTCTCAAATAGAATAGAGATGGTATCCATGCATCCGCCACCAACCACCACCGGGTATTTCTGCTTGAGGATGTATAACATCACATCATGTATTTTATGTAGGCTTTTGTTAAAACGGCCATATACATAACTTACATAGATACATATATATTTTTTGTTGCATTGCGCAGAAGACTCGGAACAATTTTACTTAAAAATCGAACATCATCATGTAGTAGAGGAGTAGATGAGGACGAGCACTAGTACCATCACCATCATGATCATGTCAGAAGAAGAGGATATAGCATAATATTGTGGAACAGCTGCATATCATGCATACATACTTCTTTATGGATGGGATATATGTGGCTGGTGAAAGTTGTTTTTTGTGTTGGAGAAAGTAGGAGTTGTGAGCTCTTTTAAAACTTTCTATTTTAATGTGTGTATGTGCGTGCTTGTATGTACGTAGGTCTCGGGAGCTGATCAAGTCAGCCATCCTGGACAATGACTTTCTCCGGCACCTGGAGTCACAGAGGGTGAACGAGATTGTTGAGTGTATGTACTTGGAGGAGTATGTGGAGGGAGCTGTGATCATTCGGGAGGGCACGCCCGGCTCTACGCTGTACGTCATGGAAGGTATGATAGAGACAGAGAGATGAAATACAAAAAATGTAGTGCGGTGCAGCTTGTTGCTGAGGAGAAAAGATGGAAGGCTTGTGAATGCGAATGCATGGAAATATGACTTGTATGATTTTGTAGTGCGCTGGAGGAGGTGAGGACGAGGTATGATGATGATGAGAAACATCGCAAGATGATTGACCAAGAGTTTGCTCACATTGAGCTCAAGGACCTGAGAACAATTAGTACGCTGGGTGTGGGTGGATTTGGGAGGGTGGAGCTGGTTGCAATGGCCAGTGGTTCACCAGATAGGAGCTTTGCTCTGAAGCAGATGAAAAAGAGTCAGATTGTGGCAACCAGGCAGCAGGAACATATCAAGTCGGAAAAGGAGATTATGCAAGAATCCAACTCGGAGTTTATTTGCAAGTTGTACAAGACATTCCGGGATGCTAAGTATTTGTACATGTTGATGGAAGTTTGTCTTGGGGGAGAGTTGTGGACTATATTGAGGGACAAGGGTAACTTTGATGATCATACGACAAGGTGTGAATTAATGATTTATATTGATCTGTGAATGTTTTAAAAAGGAGATTATTTCCATTTTAGGTAGTTTTATGGTCAAAATATTTACTTTGATTAATTTTGCCCTTTCAGATTCTACACTGCATGTGTACTTGAGGCATTTCACTACTTACACAGTCGAAATATAATTTATCGCGACTTGAAACCAGAAAATTTGCTATTAGACTCCAGGGGTTATGTAAAACTAACAGATTTTGGATTCGCCAAGAAATTACAGGGCAGAAAGACTTGGACATTCTGTGGAACGCCTGAATATGTTGGTAAGTGGAATAAAGGCTGACTTCCTATATGTCTTATATTCATAAGTAATTCAATCCAAAGCACAAATAATTCTTTAATTGTTAATTGTTATTTTGTTTTGCAGCACCTGAAATCATCTTGAACAAAGGTCATGATATAAGTGCTGACTATTGGTCACTGGGTGTTCTCATGTTTGAACTTCTCACTGGCACCCCTCCATTCACCGGAGGTGATCCGATGAAGACTTACAACATAATTCTTAAAGGAATTGAAGCCGTCGAGTTTCCCAGGTCTATATCAAGAAATGCTGCTAATTTAATTAAAAAACTTTGTAAGGATAACCCAGCAGAGCGGCTCGGCTACCAACGGGGTGGAATTCCTGAAATTCAGAAGCACAAGTAATTTGTACATCTATTTTAAAACCAAATTCTTACAGTACCTCAAAATTTAATAATATTTTAATTACAAACTATTTCACTTTAGATGGTTTGATGGATTCAATTGGGAAGGACTCAGAACTCGGTCTCTTACTCCACCCATCATTCCAGAAATTAGAGGACCACAAGACTGTGGAAACTTTGATGAATATCCTCCAGATCCAGATGGTCCCCCACCAGACGATCTTTCAGGATGGGATACTTCTTTCTAATAATTTTTACAGTGCCTTGTTAAATTTTAAAAAATTATCCTTGAAAGCATTTATTTTAAGAGAATTTACAGTTTTATCAAAAAGCGAGCTGACAAAATATGTTGTTTTTTGTTATGAATCGAAAATCAAAATGAAATTAATGAGTGCTATAATAATACTATATAATCATACTTGTAGTTAAATAATTTACATAAATTAGTATAATATTATATACGTTACTTACATCTTATGAAGAAAAAGGACTGCTAAAAAGTAATCGAGAGACCAAAATAACGTATACTATAAAAATGCCTTGAGAAAAAAAAAGTTTTAAAATTGACAAACACAAACCAAGAACATTTTATGTTTTATTTTTAGCTATTTAGTAACTTAAATGTTAAGATTTTAAAGCATAGAAAACTACAGAGTGCCTTACAGTGAATTATCCTTACAGTATAAGCTTATAAAGTTGTAAGTGAAAGTAAAATGAATAATCATAAATTTGAATACATGCAAAAAAGCGACGCTACGGTTAAAACAAAGGAATTTAAAAAAAAGAATGCATGCGTTATATATGTATTTTAAAGTAAAATATAATTATGTTATATGTGCCTGATAAATTTATATTTATGAAATTATGATGAAATGATATATATACCTACAATGGAATAAAACATGTTAAATTCACAACGTCTGAAAATGATTCTTAATTTATCTGATGCAACATGAATAGGTATATGTTATGTTTAGCTGGAGGGGATGTGAAATAAAGCTTGTGCGCTGGGGGGTAATGCATCTACAAAAATTAACAATGCAACAACGCCGTTGGGATTCTACTACTCTCCTATAGCCTTAGCTTAGCCTTTTCATGCGACATCTATGATCACACACCATAGACTAAGGCGCCAATATAATGGAATGTTCTCCGTAAATGATCCGCCCAGTTTAAATACGTTAAGCGAAGCTCTATCTGATGGCCACATTAAGAATTTAACGTATAAAATTAGCTCCAATTGTTCAAACCGAAGCCACGCTAAAGTAGCTATGTAATATCCCCTATCTATATGCTACCCTGGAATACTAAGTACTCATTTATTCCTAGGAATCGTAGTAGTTAGGAACGAGCGAGGTGGTTAGGTAGAAGACCTAAAAAAAGCTTTTAATTTTTTTAACTACTTGTTAAATTATTAAGTTCATATTTAATTTAGCGTTTTATCGAAAGTCGTTTCTTCTAAAGAAATTAAAGTGATTTAATTAATTTTTTTGAAAGATTTTAAATTGTTTTAAACAGTGAATTTAAATTTTCGTAATTTTTTCGGACAGTGAAATTTTTCGATAAGAAATAAGTTTTTTTAGTTTTTAGCAGCTACAAAGTAGATAGCAGCATTTTCTTTTAATTTTGTTGACTGATCGGAATTTTATGTGAATGGTTGATAGTATAAAAGTTTTAGGTGGAAAGGTATTTTATTTAATTGTAGAAAATTTATTTAAATACCATTTAGATAAATAAGGTTGATTTAAATGGTGTATATAGATTGTTCACAGCGGGAAATATTAATTGGAAATTTTTGTTTATTTATTTTTCAGAGATTTTTGAGGTAATCGGCACCTTAGGAAGATTCCCTTTCCACTTAAAGAGAAGGAGAAGACACAAGAAGGTTCGGGATTCTCCGTCCGATGGACAAGAAGTTTTGGAGACTACTTGTGAAATTCAACTCTGATGACCTTAGATTTTATTTTGGACAAATATGAGTCTGTCAAAACCCTGTAATGGCAGGGGTCATGATTCTTCAGGGAGGGCCCTCGTGCAGCGACGACTTCAGGATGACTCGTCGTGTGTGCACAACAAGGCCTCTGAGTTTTTCGTGGAGCTTCTACACATGGGACAAGGTAAGCTAAAACTTGCTAAGAAATTTAAAAGTCATGCAAAGTGTGAAAATAATTAAAACTACTGGTTTCCTCTATTTTTAGTATTGGAGAAACGCTCCCAATCACGCAAAGTGGAATTTTATATGAAACCAATAGTTGATCATTTAATTGCGCTCGGGACGGCTGAGTTAAAGTATCCAATTTTAGAAGACACCGTCAAATCGCCGGTAAGTACTCAAATACAAACTAAATTAGGAATGAATACCTATTCTCGCTTTTTGTTTCATAGGACAGGGGTAGTTCGCTTAGTAATTTTTTCTTAACTTTCTTTCAGCGGAATCGTAAGGCGAGAACGAGTCAATGTAGCGAAACCAATTTAACACTGGAGACAATCCGGAGGAAAATATCACAACATGGGTATTTATGTCCAATGGAAGTCCTCAAAGATATTCATGGAGTGTTACGACCCTATCTTTCTGACGAAGCCAGGAAATTGTACAAGGCCGTCTCTGCAGTGAGTAATAGCAGAAATTTGATTTTAATAATTTATTTTACGTGTATTTTATTGTGATTCTTGTAATTCTACAGGGAGAAAAATATTTGGAGTTACTGGGCAAGTGTCCGGAGGTAAAGAAAGCTTTGAATCTGTGCTGCATGGAGTTGAAAGTATTTAATCGGCGCGCTGTTTCATGCATGGGGGGTTGCGATGTGCTCATTGATATCGGCGTACAATGCTATGAAATTACAGATGGATTTAATCTAAAGTACGAAGCAAAAGCAGCAGTATTTCAATATGCTACGTTATAAGTATTTACCGCACCAGAAAATATTTAAAGCAATATCTTTTAATTAAAGGTATTATGTGTGTCGCAAATGTTATGGAAGAAATTCGGAAACCATCAAAGTGAAAATGAGGAGATCGGCACAATCTGACGAGTAAGTTAAACTTACTTAACTTCGGCATGACCAAACATTTTAAACAAAATTAAGTCTAGTCAAATGATTAATTAACTGTTTCACTTTTGCTTGACAGGTTACACGTTTTTGAAATAAGCAAGCGCGATTTTGTCCAAGTACAATACGGACAAGAAAATGGCAAGGAAATCCCAGAGAGTATGGTAAAATGCGTGTATTGTAGAACGTCTCAGCATCGAAGTTGTGTGTTTTACGACGAATTCAATTGGGAGACAGGGTATACTGCCTACTGTCCAAATTTTCCTGGAAACTTTTATCCTGTGTAAGTGTTTTAATAACCAAGTACGAATTTCACATCTACGTATTAGGTTTTAGTCAGTTCTTTCTTGTTTTGTAAATAGCAAAGTTAACATTCATTATCGTTATTATTATATTATACTGTTTTAACAGGTATGTCTGTGAAAGTTGCCTGAAAGAAATGGGTGAAACTGAGGGGATACAACCAATTTATAAACCCTCTAAACTGAGGCATACTCGTTTATCCCGTTTTATGGAGGCCGACATCCAAAGTTTCAATTATCAAGCTGCTAAAGCAGTCGGCTTGGGACTACCTTCTAGTGTCATAGTGCGAGTGATGAGCTCTAGAAGGGTCTTGTATTCTGCTGAACCTAAGATGAAAGTAGAATTCGAAAAAGCTGGCAGGAAAAGCGAATTCGTATATGAGTAAGTTTTATGATTTAAACGGTGTAACAACACTTACTTTTTCTTATGATGACAAGGTTTTCAATGGATTTTTTTGTTTTCAAACAGTGAATACCATATAATGGCATTTCAACACGACAAGGAAACAAATCAGGAGGTTGCAGTTTTCACCTTCATCGCACAGGAATATTTTGAAGAATTACGGATCAATCTATCATACATAGATTCAGTCAGACTATTCCAGCCTTCAAAAATTCGATCCGGTTTCCACAAGCAAGTTCTGCTGTCATACTTGAAGTTCGTGAAAGTAAAAAAGGTTACCATCTTCGGGTTCCTCAACATTTGGGCCTGTCCCCCCAAACCAGGCGACGAATACGTCTTTTATGGGAGACCAGAGGAGCAACGCCCAATGGATGAACAAAGATTGCGCCAGTGGTATCATGATTTTCTTATGAGAGGAATTAAACAGAATGTTGTGGACCATTTTTATGTTAGTACGTTTTAATTTTTTTTCTGTGGCATTTATTTATTTTGAAGATAACGAAAGATG
This sequence comes from Orchesellides sinensis, assembly GCA_027744375.1. Classification (NCBI taxonomy): domain Eukaryota; kingdom Metazoa; phylum Arthropoda; class Collembola; order Entomobryomorpha; family Orchesellidae; genus Orchesellides; species Orchesellides sinensis. Next base: position 24,775 of record JAHZNG010001013.1, read on the forward strand.
TTACGAAATTATATTGCAGCATATTGAACAGGACACGTATAACAGCTACCTTGATATTCCTTACATGAAGGGAGATAATTGGCCTGAAAGCTTGGAGGCAAAGCTTCAATCCTGTGAATCAGATATGGAAAAATATTATGCGGATTTGGCAAAACAGCATGCGGAGGAAGACACAAATTGTGTAAGCGCAATTAATCAATTCACGTTTGGATTGACTCAGAAACAAAGTTTGACCTCAGGAGATCATACTGTAATTGAAAGGCCATTTTATTGAAATGTTGTATATAGTGTCCTAAACGGTCAACACGTCATAAGAAGGCTATGGGTTCAAAGAAGGTAAAGAAATCAGAAATTAAAATGCCTGACTCAGTGCAGAAAAGAATCGACGACCAAATTAAGGTAGAGGGAAAGAATTTCTTCGTGGTCCATTTGAAGAGTCGGTTAGAAAATGAGGAATCAACAACAGTTAAATCTGTAAGTGTTTAATTTAAAAAGATATCATCAAGGAAGAGTATATCTACAAATTGGACTATTTTACACTGATTCGCAGGAGAAAGCATCAACGGCTCTTGAAGGAGATAACGAAGATGAGCCGGATACATGGTGTCCGTTTATGAATGATCGTTTGCCCTTAATGAGTGCATGTAGAGACAATAATCGGGACTTTTCCAATAGGGCACGGGCGATTGATGCAACATTGTTCATGATGTCACGAATAGCCAATCAGTCTCTCAATACAAAGTGCTCTTGCTGTGAACTTAACATCTCAAAAGGGTAAGTCCCCTGCTAATTGTCCTTCCTAGAAGAATATGTCCCTAATAATTACTTCTGTTTAAAACTTCGGCCGGCTGTTCTCATTGTGTAATAGATTCTACTGTTATCAATGTGATGGCTCCATCTTTTGTGGCAATTGCAAAACCCTACATCCCCACCAGGAAACTTTAAGAAGTTGCATCGTACCATTTCAAAAGCCTAAGGAGATTTCAACTGGGTTCCGAACAATTTTGAAGCAATTTAAAGTAGAAGCCGATTTTCTGTTAAAATTTGTGTACCATAAGTGCGCACCCATGCACAAATCGAAGATAAGAATTGACAGAAAATCGCGAGAATCAGCACGCATTCTTAATCATCATTTGGATTTAATAAATAAGGAAGATACGAAACACGGAGAGCCTTATGAGTGTGAAATTTGCCATACTGGATGGCAGTCACTGATGAGGCATAAGGAATTCTGCAAGGGTCGCCTGTGTCACGTCCCTTCTTGCAGCCACAAAATTGTTTTTGATAACAATGGAACTTTTGTAGACAACGGATTGCCCCTGATGCTACCACCCCCACCACATCCTAGAAACGGGATGTTTGGTTTAAATTTAATGGATCAATAACGAGCACATAGCGAAAGAAACGTACTGGCAGCAACTTTAAAAACCGTTACGACGCCATACCTAGAGTTTTTAGAAACAACAAAATGCTAAATATTATTGGCACCTACCTCTTCAGTGTTAAGTGAACGTATTTTTATGTTTTTTGACTTTTGATAGTTTGACTCTTTTCTCGTATGTCTGATAAATTAAATTTTCATACCTTATTACTAATGACTGTTTTTCTGTTTACTACTTTATACTTGCATTTTTTTTAAATCTGGCATGTTTTACTGTGCTATGTTCAAGTTATTTGTATTGAGATTGAAATAAATAATTCAACTTTACTCGACAAATTCGAAAAGAAACAAAAGCATTGCATCTTTCTTATTTTTCCGGTAAGTGGTTTTTTTATAAGGGACAAATCGATCAAGCTATATAACCATCCATAGTTTTAAGATAATAATTATTGTACCTTACAAATAAA